>JBBPFQ010833475.1:0-12485 GCA_037974815.1 Kaempferia elegans
GAGCATATACCTCCCCCATGTCTTAACCATTTGCACTTATGACTAGTAGCCACCCGTGATTTACCTCCTCCGTGTTGACCTGGGGACGGGCTGGTGGATGTAAAGTCTATTATAATTTTTTTAATTTATTATGCATAACTGAAATATAAAACATTATGAGTATATAAAGAAGCTTCAAAGAATAGGCATTTGTATTCATGTTAAAATAAAAATAATTAACTTGCAATTGCATTTCAAATGTATGACTTATTTTTTTAAAAAAAAAGCATACATTTATATTAAAGTGGATTAAAGTTTAAAAAATAATTATTTTCAATACAAAATTATAAATAAACATTTTAAATATTTCGTCATATCATAGAACTGACAGGTTTTTTTGAGGTAGTAGCATCAGTCTGCATTGCAAGACGGCAGGCTGCAACAAATACTCGCAGAGCAATATTCACACCCAAAAGATCAAATGCAAATATACTGAAAAAAAAAATCTTGATTAAAGTGAAAATGTTGAGACATTTGCAGCACTACATTATATAAATACCACATCTCAGCAATCCGCAAGCCTTTCAGGAAACTACAAAATTTTAAATAATCGAAGTGCATTTGCAAACTCAATGATTTCTAACTGCCATTCAGAACGAAGTTTTGTAGCAACAACTAAATAATCTAGCTCTCACTTGCCGACGCATTGCTACCAGTTTCAGCAGACTTTTTCTCTTTCTGTTTCTCCCTGCGTTTCTTGTTTCTCAATGCATTTTTGCTCATTTCTCTGAATATATACAAGATGGCATATCATAAGTCCAGCAAAATGTGCAAGTAAAAATTTTTATATTTTTCATTAACACGAGAAGGGGCTTACGGTGCCGGAGCAATTCCTCCAAACAGCTGCAAAGATAAAAGAATTATTTAAGCATACTGGTAGCATAGAACAAGAGCTTAAAATAATATTATAGTTTATTCATTGATTTAAATGAAGCAAGTTGATCGCGAGGCTGGAATTTTATTGTATCAAGACGCAAATTGTATTTAACAAATTGCAATGCACAATGTGATTTCATGTTTTTAGAATTCTGTAGCATAACTAAAAGTTTAAAATAAACTATTTTGTTCGTAGTTTAGTATATTCTAGAATATGTATCATGCTTTTGAGTGTCGGTCAATAAGGATGGGTAGAGTCATAATTTGTAGATTCGTGATCCTATGCAAGATCGATTTGGATCGGAATCGAAATCGGATCGGTCAGGATCAGATGGGTAGGATCAGTTATTGATTCTATTGATTCAAACACGAATATCGGAAATAATTTTCTAAAGACTTGTTGATTCAATTGAGAAAAGAGACATCCAAAACTAATAATTTTGGAGAAAGAAATGAAAGAAAATATTCATGATGATCAAAACCGTCAAATATCAACTAAACAAATGTTTTAAATAGTCTCAAAACACTAACGATACAAAAGATGAAAACAACTCTAATACAATGACAAAAATTGTTCGGACCCTCCGAACAAACTTTAAACGATGTTTTTTTTTGCCCCTAAAACTAGACGGTTATGGGTTACACACGTAATAAATGTAGATCTCTGAACGAGCATCGATTTGATATATTGTGTGTCCCATGGTTCAACCCGAATCAAAAGTTATAGCCTCTCACAATATAGAATCGTAGGATCGTAGAATAATGATCCCATCGATCATGTACGATCCCAACGATCCTCTCCTCTGATTCCCCTACAAAACCCCATCCCAATTGATCCCGGATCAATTTAGTCCTTCCGGATCGTACAATCATGCGATCCTACGATCCGAATCGCGATTTTGCAAAGCATGGGCAGAGAGCTACAATGCTTTGTTCCTATTAGCAACTAATGCCAGCATAGGTGAATGCCATTGTGGTATCGGTGCCTACACAATTTTGATGGTACTCACCGAGTAGAAGACCTATCACGATTGATATCGTTTTCGGTCAAGGGGAGAGGATGAAAACACTATAAAAAAGGAGGGAAGGAAAAGACCAACTGGAGCACCAGCACCAATAAAAAACGACTTAAGTCAGAGAAACCAATGCGCATCTACATCCACGTTGAAGTCCAACTAGTAATTAATTGATAATCAACATATATTTACAGATACCACATCTCAGTTTCAATTGTGATAGTTCAAGTCCAATTACTAATTAATTGAAAACCAAGATATATCATATATTTATAGATACATGGATAAACCAATTGCCACAAAGGATGTCATAAGAGCATTATTTACTCTGAATCTTAAAAAGTTACCAAATCAATGACACTCGATGTTGCAAGTAATGCTAATATTTGATACATGAGGCCTTTTGTATTAATAAGGTATGATCATTAGTTGAGATGCTAATTATATTTTTATAACTTGATCCAGAACTTTAATTGGATTGATTTTCTAATAGCAATTAGTTTATGTTTAGGTTATGCAAATTAAGTGAAAAGGAATAAGACTAAACTCATTTGAGTTCATCTCCACATGCTTTGAAGTGTGTCAAGTATTTGCACGAGACAATTATCAAAATCACATTGTTCCAACAGAAGACCCAAAGTCAAACACAGACTAATATTTTATACCGTTGTATACCCTATAAAGCTTATGATGATTACTAGATGTGATTACTAGATGTCAAGAATATTTTAAATGTTAAATGACAGAAACCATCAACTGGATAGTATTACATACAATCTGCTTCTCTCAAAAATAGAGAGTGAAAAATAGAGTAAATACCTCAGCCTTAACTGAATCAGCATTTTTAGTATGGGGTGGACGGTATGCAGCAGGCTTTTGAGCAATGCTAGCTGGGATCTTACTTGTCTCTGTAGATTTTGAACCCTGACCTGAAAAAAAAACACAATTGTATATAGACTGTCATCCAATTTTTGATGGAGAATTAATACGTAACCTTTCTTTTCACTGTCACCAATCTTAATAGTGTTGACAGACGTCACAAGTTCATCAATATCACTGAAGCTTTCAGGTGTTTCTGGCTTCCAGTCAGCCTGCGTTAGCAAGCCTCTTCCATTATGAGCAGTGATTTGATATGGGAGTGGAAGATAAATGAACATGATACAAGACTAGCAACAAACACAAGATTATGATGAGATACCTGATACAACTTATTGAACATCTTCTTAAAATAAAGCGATCCATCATGGTGGAAGATTTTTATCCTTGGGAAAAGTTGAGCATTAGCCACATCTTATGCTGAAAAAAGCTAATTATGGGTAGAATAAAGATACCCATTATCTATTTGCAGCCTTGGTGGCAGTCATGAAATACCGTCCATCAGGAGACCATTCACTAGTCACTGAACATTCTGCTTTTGTTGTTCCAAGCAATTTCTTTTCCTTATAATCCCAAAATGCCAATCAAAAGGAACAAAACTAGAAGAATATAAAGAAAACAGCATTTCACAGTTCAGACTGTGCTATACTCTCAAGCACAAAAATAAGTGCAGAAGCATTTTATAGAATTTTAACATCTATCAAAAACAACAGCTAAACTGCTCACAAATAGGTATGTTCTCTCTCCCCTAATAGCCACTAGCACCAGACCATCTAAGATTCCTGTTCTACTATATTTACATTTTTGTATGTACTTACCAGACATTTTAGCACATAAAACATGATTGACTGTAGCACATTCCTATAAAATTTGTCTACGAGGCCCAAGATGATCATACAAACTTCAAAATACCTCTCAATTGTTAAGTTCTCTAAAGTTTCTATGCCTCTCCTTGCACAATGAATTCCTCTTAGTTCACTTGCATGGTTATAGCTCTGCATTTCTTTACACACACACACACACACACACACACACACCATATTAACTTATTTTTCCTCAATTCTTCTCTACCAACAAAGTGTTCAAGAATGATAACATTCTTCATTTCCTTCCAACTCCTCACATCCATCTCTCAAGATTCAACCTCTCTGAGACATTAAAACTTGCTTCTTTTTGTCGTTTCTTTAAGTAATCGAAACATGAATAATCTTACAACTTATTTCCAATTTTTCCTGTTTATATAAAGTGCACAGAACAATCTCACAAAACCACATAATAATGTCCATTCAAAACGATTTTTAAACAATATGCATATTTATGATCCTCATTGACCTTTATCCAAACTGAAGATGGCATTCAATCATTTTACTATCGTAATCTGTTTATTAGTTAAGTAGGAATCTACAGGGTAATCTATTGAGGAACTGAATAGGTATGAGTTAAAGAAACTCTAGTATGCTAACGCGGAAAATTTAGGGGAAGAAGAGGATAAAGGGAAAGAACAAAATGGGGATATTAGAGCACTGAACCAAGAAAACATGTTCACCTTCAGCAAAACAACCACGAACAAACCTATATATTTTTCCTTTTACCTTCCTTCTTGTAGCTGGAAAAAATATTGGACTCTCATTAGCCTAGTTTAGAATATGATGATTACAATGCCCTTGGTTTAATTAAAATGTTATGAAAATATCAATGTAATTGGCTTCCACATATTTTTGCCTATTGAGTCTAGTTGCTATACCAAGGAAATAATGAGAATAATTCTACATAGGAAAGTTAGTGTAGACATCTAATCATTAGATCCTCACAAAAAAGAGAATGGTAAGGTAAACAAGGAGAAAAGAAGCCAATAAAGCTACAAGTATGGTTGTATTTTAAGTTTGAACATCGTATTTCTGAATACTTTTTTCCTATAGCTACAAAAAATTGTCAGAACAACTTACCTACAGACAGGTCACCATGGTATCATGGTTGATGAAAAAGGAAAGAACAACAATAAACTAGCCCAATTTGGTATGGGCATAAAGTTAGTCAAACTATATATTACCGGGGGCAATATAGATAAATCAAGATGTTACACACTGAAGCAATAATGAATCAAAGCAAATAATCAAAATTGCAAGCTTCTATCTTTATTGTTGAGCAAAAATCAAACATATCATACTATCATGGTTTTAAGGAATAGCAAATCATATATAAAAAAATATATGTTAAGGTTGAAAAAAAGCAATTATAATGCCCACTAATCCTATGACATACCATGCCACCAGGTAGATTTCCAAAGCCGGCCAAACATACAACTGGAATAATCAGAAATTAAGGAAATATGGATCAGCTGGCATCAAAGAGTCTGATTTATTGACTGTTAAGTAATGAAATCACAAGAATTTTATCACATGATATCAGATAACAAGCTGACCAGATTACCAAATAAAAGTTACCTCTTCCTTTGGGGTTGAATCTGACTGTATTGTAAGGGCCTTGGCCAAGTTCCAGTGATGGATTGCCTTTCTTGTCAAATATTGTTGCTTTTGCAGGCATGACTGAGACAAGCAATGAAGAATCGCTGTAAATACTAGAAGCAGAAAGGTAATTGGCAGTTTAAATGTAGGGGGGAAATTAGAAAACAAGAAGGGCAAGTAGGATACATCCATAAACAACAGCAAACTCCAATCCAGAGTAAGACCATTGAACATCATGCACAGGCCCTTCTTTTCCTGTCATTCTCTGAAAAATCAATCACACTGGTTGACATTATTAATACCAAGGATCAAGAAATTTGACAGTAGAACATACTTAGAGAAACAAGTCCTTCGTGGCTCCCATCAGTAGTTAGATAGTTCAATTTAGATTCACCATAGTAACTTTGATTGGTTTTATCAACATCTGATTGAGCAACTACTAGAAGTCCAGAAGATAGCTTGTTCCAATGCATTGTCACAGTTGAACATCGAAAGAAACTTCGTCTAGCAATGGGCTGAGTTTGAGCATCCTTATTAGATGAGAAGATCTGAATGCTGGCAGGAATACCCTGAGTAATAAGGCTTATTCTAGTTACTAAATTTTTTATGGAGCAATATTTGTCCAGATAGAGTAGGACTAATAACCTTTGATTCAGGCAAAAATGCTGCAATATAAGACCCAGGAGCCTTTGACAACTCAATTGCAGCAACACCTGGGAGTCTTAACCTATAAATAAATCCTTTTGAGAAGTCCTTCGAGTCGAAGAACTGTATCTCATTTGTTGCCAGCCGGCAGGCAACAGATTCATCAGAGCTGAACTGAATGGACGGCCTGAAGACACAAAAAATGTTACATGAAATTCTGATATTTTATCATCAAGATAGGAATATAAGCAAAAGAAGCAAACCATGTCGTCTTAGTCATATTCTTCTGAAAATGCTGATAGACTGATGCACCGCTATGTATTTCCCAGAGCACAACATTTTTATCCTGAGGGTTGGTAGATTTCTGAAATGTTTGGAGGTAGGTCCCACATGGAGACAAAGCGGCAACAAGAAGGGAAGGTATCTCAAAGGACCTTATCTCATTAGAGCTATAGCAATCGTACACACTGATTACAGAGTTGTTTTTGGTCACCATGAGCCTAGACCCATTATCACTGAACCTTGCCACGGTGCAAGAAACTCTCTCGAGTTTGATTGCCGGTTGTCCGTTGTTGAATGGTGGTCCTTTCCATATGGAGAAACCTTCTGGTTCTCTAGCTTGAGTAACCACGAGATAAATAGAAAAGGCAATGCAGGCAAGGTATTAGTAACGGCGAGCACGAGAAATCATGCTAATGTGAAAAGAACATACCAAGGATCTCCAAAGTAGGTGATTGAACAACAGAAGTCATGGAATCCTTAACTGGCTTATATGTTACAGAGTCAGAAAGAGAACAATCCTCAGTTTTAAGCAGCGTTCACAACTAGAGAGCTACAAGAATTGGTAACCTGATAACACAATTCAGAAGGAAATACAGGAAAAAAAGCTATGCCTCGCCAAACTTCATAACCTTAAGATGTCAATTTTATCTAAAACTCCGATAAAAGAGACATCTTTAACACCGGATTGGTTTCCAGACGCCACAAACCCTAGTATAAGGATGCATGAAAGAAGAAAAGTCTATGTACCACAAGCCTTCTCCGGCGAATCTCAAAGCAACCACAAGGTCCACAGGTGGGTGCTCCGGCTCGTCTCCCGTGGCGTTTGGCGGCGAAAGTTGGTAATCCTTCAACCGCTCGAACTACGATCTGCTTCGAGATTTCCAAGTTTTGTCCGACGGCTCGGTACGATTTGATCATCCAGTCTATGGGTCTCACACGAACCGGACCACCTGTGGCCCGGCCCGGCCCACTACTAGTCGGAATTTTTTTCTCTTTTCTTTAAAAAAAACAATTTATTTTATTTTACGACATAATAAAATAATCCATGTAGCTCATGCCATATATTTATTGGAGATGAGGAGTAATTAATAGATTAAAAAAATAATAATATGATAAATTTATTATAATTTTAAAAATCAATTAAGTCATTGTCTTCTTTACGTTTGAAAACTATGTTCATTTACCTACTAGTCATTCAGGAGGCAAGAGAGAATTTGGGCCACTAAACCACAAATCATGCCACAAGAAAAGGCATGAAATTGGAATGCCGCGGATCACGGAGACATCAAATTAGATTGATAAAATGAAATGAAATGAAATAAAATAAAATCTCCCAAAACAATAATTAAATTAATACCGAATCCATCATCATTAAGTTACCAGACAATTTGACAAATATTTAGTTGATCAGTCTTATCCATGAACACAAGTTTGCATAATTTTCATAAACAATTCCACCGCATATTACCTCACACACTTTTTTTTTTTAATTCACGTAGCCTGTGACTGCATTTTTAAAAAGAATATATGTAGATTAATTCAAAATATGCGTGACAAGTGCTTGATTTACGACCCATACTTGAAATTTTACTTTTAAAAAATAAAGGATAAAAATTAAAAGAGTTTTTTATTTTATTTTTTTAGTTGCATTAAATATATAATTTATGCCGACTAATTTTGAGTATGATCCACTAAGTTTCATGAAGGTTTTTTATTAGTCATTAAGATAAATCAGAAAGGGGCAACGAATGATCCATTAGTCCAGTATTCTTATTAGGTCAACCATCATTATTGTACTATTGCCCATTATACCGGAAAAGAGTATTTTGTTTTTGTAAATCATCATATGATCATTTCTCTTTTATTTATTTATTAATTTATTTATTTATTTTTATATAAAAAAATGTCTATTAACCCCTATAAAAAATAGGGTTATTCATTTCTGAACGTGTCAATCATTTGTATGGACAAGATAAGCTCACATTGTAGTAGCACGATTTAACAACTGATACGATAGTTATAACAATTACAATTTCAGAATTATTACAGTGCAAATATTATTAAACAAGATACTTCTATATTGCAGCAGCTATAAAACATTAATTACTATAATGTAAAATTTATCGTTTTTATATAATTAATTTAATATGGATGGTAAATAATAATAATATGTATCGACTAATGGGTGGAATGCCCTTGATAAAAAAAAATAAAATGACCAACTTTTAATCAATAAGGTTTGAAAGCGTGATTTATCATTATTATTTGCGTTTAATGATAGTTGTTAACCTGCAAGTGGCTCATTAGATTAGAACGTTAAATGCTTTGTAGTCTAATTATGAGGGCGCGAAGCGCGTGGACCCCATTATCTGTTATTTTTTCCTATATTCTTATTTGCAAGACTATAAAGAATCTAATTTAGCTCGTGCTCAAATTTTAAATAATCTCAAACATAAATACATTTTTATGTTTATTTAAAAAATTATAAACAGTAATAAATTAGAGACTCTTTCCTGTAACACGGTCTAATTAAATTAATTAGCAGAAGAACTCAATTGAATTCGACAGGTAGTTGAAAAACTTGGATTCTTGTCATCAATCTCTAGAGGTAGACAAATGCCCTAAAGCGACAAGAGAAGATAAGTAAGAGGATGACATCGCGAACTGCTTGTGGGCTCCATCCATGGGTTGGATATTAGCTGTAAAAAACAGAAATAAAATAAAATAAAAAACCATCAGCTGATTTCTATTTGCATATATAAACCTACTGCATGTCCTTCTTCAGTCCTTAAACCCTTCCTCATTTCTCACAGCCTTCTCTAAGAGATCTCTCTCTTCTTCCCTTCCTAACCATCCTATTTACCTTTCCTAAAAGAGCTTTAACTCACTTTAATGGAGAGAAAGAGCAGGTGTTAAACATCTGCATCTGTCTGATTTGCTAGCTCTTGCTCTTTCAGAGCTCTTCTCCTGGAATTCAGGTGAGTTCTGTCTTCAATTAACCCTTGATAATCCTGTCGAGCTTTAGTATAACTTTATTTTAGGGCAGCACACAAACTATATGTATATATATAGAACATGTGGTCAAACTTTGTGCAACTGACAACTGGCTTGATATTATCATCAAGTTCATAGTGTGGCGACTCCTTGGTCAAATTAGACTCTCGTCCTATTGGCCTGTGCTTCAATAGGTTTTTCAGAACCATGGAAAAATAGAGAAGGTTGGGTGCAATGCATCAGTGCTTGCAGATTTGTATTAAACTAATTCAGGCAATGAGAAAACTGATGGAATGTCTAGAAGCAGAAATAGGACAGAGACGAAGTTTAAATGTTTCAGATATTGAGCTATGAATTCCGCAGGAGGTAGAAGATGATGATGATGGCAGAAATGGTGGATCAAAAAAGAAGGAGCTGCAATAGCTTTGTTCTCAGCAACTTGGCTGCCGAGAAGAGGCGTAGAGGTGGAGATGGTGGAGGAGCTGCCATGTCTACCAAGGTTTGTGCTCTTCGTATCTCTTTCTCTGAGATTGAGATTGACATGCGGCTTAATTGCAGGAGAAGAAGGATAAGATCGGAGAAAGAGTAGCAAAGCTTCAGCAACTGGTTTCGCCTTTTGGCAAGGTAGGAACTAAGAGATGAACTTGAGACACGAATGATCTGAACTTTGGAGTAACAAGAGTTTCTGTTGTTGTTTTTTTCTATGAACTCAGACAGACACAGCTTCTGTGCTTGCAGAGGCCACTTCCTACATCAACTTCCTCCATGAACAACTTCATGTGCTGAGTGCTCCTTATCTTGGGACAGCAGTCACAGGGAACATGGAAGTGAGCCATTTCTTCACCTCTGTAGAGAATTCTAAACTAGTCTTCAGGATTCATGTTAAAATATCCACTTTGTGATGTGATTTAGGAAGGCGATTATTACAGTTTGAGAAGGCGTGGTCTCTGCCTCGTGCCGATCGCATCGACGCAGAAGCTTGCTCAAAGCAACGGGGCTGATTTGTGGGCACCAGTGAACTCAAGCACAAGGCCATCAAATTTCTGAAATTAAACAACAGCAGGAACTAGTAGTGTTGATTAATATGTGTTTGGCTTAGAGATATTTGCTGATTAACTCCATTCATTTCCCCTATTGACCAGAGAGAATTCATTGGAATGTAACCAGTCATAGCATCAGTCTTGCAGTTATATATATATCTATGTATATAATTGCTTGAAGCACTGGATGCAGTATATGATTATATTGAAGACTGCAGCTTGGTTTCTTATGGTGTTTTTGTTTGACATAGTAAAGTAATTTCCTGTAACTTGTAGCTCTACAATTGGTAAGAGAATCGAAAGACTTATTGAGGTGTATAAGCTTGGCATAATCCAATTCTGATGCTATATAGCTCGACTTCCTTAGAGATGGCTTTTGAATGAGATCTCAATTTCTCAGCAAATTTCTTACACCAAATTTTCAGCAATTGTAAACAGAGGAAACGAACTGTGTCTTCCACAATAGTAAATAGAGGAAAGAGACCTAAGTTTCTTGTCACAGAATGTATTTCTTCGTGAAGTAAACAGATCTAAATTCACCTCTTGGACTTGCACCAAATTAAGCAAAAAGACACCCAAAAAAGATAGATTATGGGAAGCTAATTAACAAAGAATGTGACTGGTGGTTAAACATCTTTTCTTAAGAAACTTGCATTACACTCAAGGCCACAAGAAAACAGAGGAGAGGAATCATGATTGCCACCAGTTGAAAATTCAAGAAAAATCCATTCAACACGAATGCAACATTAATTTCACTGGCAAAAGTGAATAGGCTACTTATCCTGTTGAGGATGAACTATAAACCATGATCATTGTCCTGGAGTTGACTTGGGATGGAAAATGGATTACATTGTCGTGGAGATCGACTGTAAAAAAGCAAGATTGGTACATGATAGTGGAGTTTGACTTCGAACAGTGAACATGACCACAGAAGACGATGGAGCTTTACTATTTTTCAGTGACAAAAAATTGCCTTTTTTTTTCTTCCCCTGATTTCTTCATCTTCGTCACTATCTACAATAAACTGCCCGATTCATTAAATCCTCCGATCACCGCCGGCTACTATGAGTTCATGGCCACGGCGATTCCTCCCAGCTTCATCATCTGCTTGAACTCGACGAAGCTCACCCTCCCGTCCCCATCGACGTCCACCTTGCCGATCATCCGCCTGCACGCCTCCTCCGTCCTCCCCTGCGCCACCCCCAGCGAACCCAGCACGTCCCGCAGCTCCTCCACCGCGATGAACCCGTCCCCGTCCTGGTCGAACACCTCGAACGCCTCCCGCATCTCCGCCTCCTCCGCGTCGACGCAGCCGTTGCCATCTGCGTCCACCCGCTCGATCATCGCCGCCAGCTCCGCGTCGGCGATGTAGATGCCGAGGTTCTCGAGCGAGTCGCAGAGCTCCTGCTTGCTGATGTGCCCGTCGCCGTCGCGGTCGAACATCTCGAAGACGCGCTTCAGTTCCGACGGCGGCGTGACGGCGGAAGCCTCCCTTTTAGTGGCAATAGCAGTCGAAGAAAGCGACGGCGGTTTCGGCGACGAAGGCAAGAGGAGGCGGAGAAGGGCATAGAAATGTTGGCAGAGGAGGAAAATCCTCATCATGAACGTCAGAAATGGGATCGGAACAAGTTCCATTGTTGAATTGAAGGGGTGGTACTGTGGTGGAGACTCGATCGAGGCTTTAAAACCGGTGCTCTGCTTGCGGCATCGTCGCCGTCCCCACGCGCCATCGTCGCCGTCCCCACGCGCCTGTTTCAGAAAACGCGTCTTCGATATAAAATTCGACCGTTTGGGGGATCGGGTGGGTGCGTCGGGGAGCGGTGTGCGCCAAGGAAGGAGGAGGGCCGTCGGATCCGATTCCAGTGGTTGGATCGACATTTACTGTTGATAGGTGGACAGGCAGGTGAAGACGAAAGGACGCCGGTGATGGCGTTCATTGATTATGGTTGGATCCGACGGTTGGCGTTGACTGATGAGGGATAGAGATGGGCGGCGGAGATGACGCCAGGAGGAGATGAACTGGGAATGAGTTGTGGCGGGGCGGGTAGAGTAATGGAGATATAATTACAATTAATTAAAAGGTTTTTTTATATATAATGCGGGTGTCTAATTTTTACGATTTTATTAACCATGAAGGTGATCTGTCTGATATATATAAATTTTTCTCCTACTATTAAGATAAATTAAAAAGCGAAATGAGTTTTAATGGATGGTCTATCATCACAAATGATTCAAACTCAATGTGTCTTGTG
>JBBPFQ010833578.1:0-12485 GCA_037974815.1 Kaempferia elegans
TGTGAGCAACTGAAGAAAAGACTGAACATGTAGTAAATTTTTATTTATTTTATTAACTAATTGTAGTGTTTAATTTCTATGGTTTATTATTCTATGTTTTATTAATGTAGTTTATATTTCAGTATTTCAATAAAAATTTGCATCTATTTTATATTCGCGCGAGTTGTTTTTTTTTTTAAAATTTATATGTCTCTTTATGTTTAAAAAAAACAATTATTAAATTAACTATATTTAATAATTATTTAAATATAAATAAATATTACATAAAACAATATTTATGAATATATTAATGAAATATATTAAATTAAAAATGGATAAGGAATTGGAGATAAAATGATAGTAGGACCCATAAATATTTAGTTGGTGAGATATTTGATTGTGGAATTAGAGATATTTGAGAGTGAGATATTTGGTAGGTGGGACCCATAAATATTTGGTTTGGGAGATATTTGATTGTGATATTAGGGATATTTGAAAAGTGAGATATTTGATAGATGATGTGGAGGTGGGAACCATTAATATTTGGGAGAAATATTTGTGACCATTGTGGATGCTCTAACACCAATTGACTGCGACTTTCATACTCATGTGCTGCTCTGAAACTTTGCTACAATGTTGAATGCTACTTCGACGACAACACCCATGTTTCTACTCTAAGATGGCGTTTGGTTTAAGGTTTTAGGAAACCCAAGTAACTCAGTAGGTTTAGAATTCCATTCTCATTCCCGACAACTCCCGATTTCGAGCTGCAACACTCTCTTCCCGATTTCTTTCATCAAATCTTGAGGCTTCGTAATCGTCGGCAAGCGGTTGAATCGTGAGGCCGCTGCGTTCCCCAGTCGATGACCACACACGCCTTCAGCGACATTTTTCTTTTTAATGCCGCGCAGAATGGCAACGCAAGCAACGGCGTCGCTCGAGAAGCTGCGGCAGCGATTCGATCACCGCAAAGAAAGACATCGCCTTATTGAGAAGAAGAAGAAGAAGAAGCGGAGATTCCGAGAATGAGATCGATTGCTTCGCGTTTGATCCACCCGCCCTCTTCCTTCCCCCGTTCATGGTAAGCATCTCTTGCATTTTGGCTATTCTCTTTTCCCCAAGTTTAACGGTACTTCTTTTATCGATTTCTATGGCTCCTGAGTCGAGATCGTGGTGAAAAAACAGTCTTTTAGGCTAGGGCATGGTTGTAGACAGTTGCTGTTAGCGTTCTTATGTTGTGTACATATTGGTCGTGAGATTCTGAAAATTCAAAGGGTTATGGCGATTAAATAACGCAGGGTTCGATTTCCTTCACTATTTACAAACTATTTTGTGTAACCTTTAAAAAGAGTTTTTTTTTTGGGCAAAATGTATTAGTTTTCCAGATGTGTCCTTTCCATTTTTGTGAATGATCAAAACAGCTCTGCTCGTCTGTTGAGATATGAAAGATCAATTTCAACTGAGTCGAATCATGTGGACGAGCCTCATAAATTGGAGGAAGCAGAAGCTATAAGAACGCCACCTCCACTGTTAGAAAAGGTGACATTGCTTTGTTTTATTTGATTATGTTTGTAAACCTTTTTCTAGTTTCTCATTTTGTTTAGTCTAATTTGTTCGAAACTATTTGGTGTGGGATACATCGATGTTACCCCTCCATGGAATGAATGTTGTATTCTACTTGTAAAAGTATCATCGTCCAACCATCAATTCCCGTGAAATATTCTGAAATATGACATTTCTCTATTAATTTGTTTATAATTTAACTTTTTTTTTATTCTGTCCATTCCTAAACCTGGCAAATCAAACAGCAGTATTGGTAATCATACCTAATCAAAATTTATTAACCAAACAGTTGGATTGAAATGACTAAACTCATTCCCATTCTAGCCTACTATCAAACCTATTCTCATTCTCATTCCTATCTATTCAACCAAACACCACCTAAATAATGTTGAGCTCGAGCTCAACTCGATAATATTTTCAAGATCAAAATCGAGCTCGGTTCGTTAATTTAATCGAATGAATATATTTTTTTAAATCGAGACCCGAATATCTCAAGAACAGTTTGACTCATTTAAACCTCTATTAAGAGAGTAGTAGAGAATTTCCATCCGGGTGTCCTCGTATAGAGCCCCCATTGTTGATGCTTTGTAAGGAGCAGTTAATTACTTTTCCTATTTTTTAATAATTAAAAAAAATATATTTTTTTAAACAATACAATATTTAAAAACTGTTATTCAACGTTTAAAACTCAGTCGGACTAAAATTTAACCAGTATGATTAATTATGATATATTTAATTATTTATGTTATATTTTACATATAATTTATAAGAAAGTGCTGTTTGTTGGATCTTTTTTTCTCCTAAAGATCAGATAGATTTTTTTCATGCGGGTTGACGTTCGGCCCAGCGCCTTAACTTCCATAAGGATAGAGAGACTCAGATAGAGCCTATTTTTATTTTTCATTATATTCATAAAAAATAAAAGGCACAGATCTTAAAAAACTGCTAAATCATATTCTCATGGTTCCCAAGACATGCACGGATCAATCAAATAAGAGGTAATCATAATCTTCTTTTCCGACCACATTATTTGTCATATAATACGTGACATCAATTGTATCGTAATTGCACAATAGTGGCCATTCGGAGGACCTAATCGCCCCAATTTTCACGGTGACTATCGTACTCGACAAGCATGGGCCAACAGTCAGCATCCGCTTGTATGACCTAATTGCCCGACGTGGTGTCTGTTGCACATTGCGTTGACTTGTCATGCGAACATCACCTTAATTGCGCAATGACTGCTAGTTGCCGCCTTGTCACTGTTTACAACTACTGCATTTGTCTCAATGTCACATGATAGACTAAATAAACTAACAAATTATCAATTGAGAAAGAAATAGTCCAACAATTAGATTATGTAGAGATAAATATTTTTGACTTTAAAATAACTAGACGAGTAATATTTTTATAATTACTTTAAATATTTATTAATTTTTTTTATAATATATTATTTTTTATTTATTTAAACTTTACTATTTATTATTTATAAACTAATTTTATCATTATTAATCGTAAACAAAATTACTTTTTTATCCTTACTCCAGAGTACAGACCCTATCAAACATATGTACAACTTAGTTCGGCCCACTCACCTTTGGGTATATAATTTAATAATTATTAAATTTTGAACGTAAAAATAAAATTTAATCAAAAATAAAATTTAAAAATTGATAATTTATCGACGTAATTTATTTTTTACGTAAATAAAAATTGGCCAAACAGGCGCCCGCAACACGCCAGACGGCACCACGCCCGAGAGGAGACGGAATTGGGGATCATCCTGCAATTTGGGATCCGTCTGTTTCAATCAAGGAGAAGCTCTGAACTGCATGAACGCGGCAATTTGGGATCCGTCTGCTTCAACTCGAGACTTAATTTTACCCTGATCCTCATCTTCGTTGCCCCAGATTTAATTGACCAAGGAGACGGTAAAAATTCCTTCTTCTCCTAGGGTTCATCTCGCGATGAGCAGCACCGGCGGTGGCGGCATCGTCCCGAGATGCAACCGTGTCGTCGGAGACTATATCATCGGGCAGCAGATCGGGGCGGGCGCCTTCTCCACCGTTTGGCGAGCTCGGCACCGCGTGCGGGGGACGGAGGTGGCCGTCAAAGAGATCGTCATGGATCGTTTATCCAAGAAGCTGCAGGAAAACCTCCTCTCCGAGGTCTTCATTCTTCGTCGGATCAACCACCCCAACATCATCGCCCTCTATGACTTCATCCAGGTCTTGTCTTTTCCTTTTTTTTTTTGTCGTTTCCCGCCTTCTTCCACATGGATTTCCTTTCCTCGGCTTCGTACTTCGTTCTCGTCGCGGATGTTTGGCTCTGGATGCAACCCAGGAATTGTGGTTGCTTGGAGTTGTTCTGCAGGATTTTCTTTTGTTTTACCTGCTGAAATGTCCATCAATGCATGAGCCAATTTTCTAGGATGAATTATCAGTTATTTTGTTACTTTGAGTCTAAGTCCATACCTTTACTTCATTTTTAAATCTTCAGTTTGACTCTGAGACATATTAAGCTTAAGACCAAAAACAATCAGTTCCTTACCGTTGTGAGTTCAGAAGGGTATTGCAAGCATGGTATGGTAGAAGATGTTGATCATATGAGTTATTTGAGATGGACTACAGTATGGCAGACACAATACATATACTCTCTTAAACCAAAGAGAAACCTTCTACTAAATTTTACCACACCAAGCACAATGGATAGAAGTATATTAGGTATCTGGTGCAGGACTGGTAGCAACAGCCATTTACGATTCAGTTGCCGAGTTTACGTAAGAAATTTATCAATAGGCTTGCAACATGAAAAGTTGTTTACAACTGTTCTTGTGGCTGACCAATTGATCTGATTCGATTGACCATCCTTTCTCACCCACATAACTCATTTGAAAGTTTATATTCAAGAGATCTATATTCATGTTAGCTGAGAATGTTACATTATGTTATAAACAACATAAGTTTCATATTGATTTCCATTGTAACACCAAAGAGTACAATACAAAAATATTATGAGTTTGTCCAAATTATTAACATTGCATGGTTACCCGTAATTATTGCTGGCAGAATCCATTGATGAGAAATGGGGTGATGCTGCTCACAATGACCTGTTGCAGTGGATGAAGTTCTAAAATGATACCCATGTAATTACCTAGTCATGGCCTGTGTGATTGGCAGGTCTTAACAAGTAGATACATTCTAATAATGCGTATAATCTTGTGCATGAAAGTTGCTTATGAGTGGATGCATATCGATGTTGTACATTTTTTTTTAATCTTTTAAAAATGTAATTTCACATTCTTATTTTGTGCATATCATTTGTATCAGACATCTGGAAGGATCTATCTTGTACTGGAGTACTGCAAAGATGGTGACCTATCTGTATATATTCAAAACCATGGGAGAGTTCCAGAAATAATTGCAAAACATTTTATGCAACAGCTAGGTATCCTATTTTGTCTGAAAATGCACTATGAAATGTTTTGTTCTCCCTTGTGAGCTTCATATGAAAATTTCCATAAAAGTGATGATTTTTTTTTTCTTTGTACAGCTTCTGGTTTGCAGGTGCTGCGTGATAACAATGTCATCCATCGTGACTTAAAGCCACAGGTTTTGCTTTTCTTGTCATACTTTATATTATATATGGGAATGCTAATTTTAAAGGGGGAATTGTTCCACTCACAACCCTAGGTAGTCCCTCCTATGTATATGCATATTATTAATCAATAAGGAAATTTACATATACACCCTTACATATTTGATTGATCCATGACAGCAACTTTCGGCGCTGTTTAAACTTGATAACTATCAGCAGGCTATATCATTGTGATAGATTGTAGCTGTCTAAGATCCCAAGCAATGCTAAGCTAAATTTTCTGCATAGATTCGTAAATGATTGGTGGAAAGCTCAATGATTGATCCTTTTTGTCATACCCTGCGAGGGACACTTTTTCAACGGGAAGTATCACCTTCAAGTCACTGGATGCTTTTTTTTAAAACTAATTTGAAATCCCCATCTCCATTTTTCAAAAAATTTCAGTGAGTCTCCTATATTTTATTTACACTCATGTTTACATTCTCAACACTTAGTATACAAAACATAACTACAAACATTTACATCCATAATTTCATTTACAACCACATATTGGACACTATAGCTAGAACAAAGTAAGACGAAAAATAAGACACACTAGGTAGCATCATCAAAGGAAAACACAGACGAATCAATCCTGTACTCTTCTGAAAGTGGAAAACTCAAGACCATAGGTGATAAGGAGAAATCTTACCTTAATATAGACCTAGGGAGTGGGAGTTTGACACAATATATATTTATATATGCTGCATAAAAGGGAAAAGTTTAACACTACTAAACCAAGTCTAACCAAATTACATTTGGTTCATCCTTGCATTAACCCAATCTCAATCAAATGGAAACAAATTGATCCAAATTTAAGCTAAAATGAACCCTATATAAATTCATCCCATAGACAACCAATTAGGTCATGATCGACCATTTTAATGCCCTTATTAACTCCTAATTTGATTTAGTAGAGCATTGAATTAATCAATAAAATTATATAATACATCTTTAAATGAAATGAAATAAATTCAAGGCAGATAACACATTTATGCATATTGTAAATATGTTGTTAAACAAGAATCGAATGTTGCTGGGTATAATATTAACTATTAAGTTGTTTTGCAGATAATGAAGACCACTAAGAACTTTAGCTGACTGTATGTTATTTATTGGAAATTTGATCATAGGAGATATTCTTTTTAGCTTAAATAATATCCATTTTAACGATTCCAGGCAGCCTCAAATTTGATTTTGCTTTGTCTAGTTAAAATAATTATAAATTTCTTAGTAAATTAACCTGGTCCAATTACTTATTTAAAAGTCTGCTCCTATTTTTGTTAGAATCTTCTCCTCTCAACACATGGAGGAAATTCTGTTTTGAAAATAGCTGACTTTGGCTTTGCAAGGTGAGTTTTTTACATTTGATTATCAAAATATTCCTGCACAATATTAGTATTTATTTATTCCTTAAAAGAATGTTTTCTAGATGTTGGCTAATGCCTCTTTATTATAGTAACAACATCTTCTTGTGTTGCATTTACTGAATAGATACTATATGTTCTTATTAGATATTAACCAATCTAGTATAGCTAACTGTACTTCAGTACTTGTAATTCTTTTTTCCTAGGATATTTATCTCTTATTGCTTGGTTATGTACTTATGTTGCAAACTTCCTCCTTGACATGCTAACTGTGGATCCTTCCTGTATTGAATGACTTACTACTATTTGAACTTTTTATTGATTATTGTTATTTGAAGCGTGAGGCACCCAAAAGTGTGTACGTGCTATGGGCCTGAGGCACTAGGCGCAAAGTGAAGCGCACACCTTACCGAAGCAAGACACTTTGGGTATAAATTTTTACAATTCAAACATATATAGGGAATTTCTACCAAAATATTTCACTAACAACATTCAAATATTTCACAAATTATTAAACAATAATGTAAATTAAAAATTCACTAACATTTAAATATTGAAATAGTTTATCTTCTTAATCAAAATCAAACTTCAAATCAAATGTAAAATCAAAATTAGTGGAATAAAAATTCTAAACTAATTTACAATTTGAATGTCAGGAACGAAAAAACAGAATCGTTAAAATGTAAATTAACTAATTTACACTTTGATTATGTGAGAGAAAAAAACAAAACTGATAAGAAACTAATGAACTTAAATTTGTGAGGAAAAAAACATACCATTATGATGAAACAAAAGGAGAAAAGCAAGAAAGCGTAGCCAAATCTAGAAGATCAATGTTGGTATTGTAGGCGAGAGAAGACTTTACGTTTGAGAAGGGAGGGAAGGGGACGAGAGTGGAGGGGAGGTTGATGTTGATTTTTTAGGGAGAGGAAGAGTCATGCAAGAGAAATTCAATGAAATAAGTTTGCAAGCGACTATGAGAGGTTGATGTTCATTTTCTAGGGGAAAGGAAGAGTCAGTAAGAAAAATGTGTCACTTGCATGCAAGTTAATACAACCTAATTAATTTAAAGAATATTTAAAGGTATGGGTTGAACTTAAAAATAAATTCAATAAAGTGAGGAAAATTGTGCCTTAAGCGTGCCTTAACGTCACAAAAGGCACGAACTTAAGCGCGCTTCATTCAAGTTGGTGCAAATGCGCGCAACTATGGTATTGATTATTTTATTTTTTTCTGCATCAATGTTTGTGAAATGTGTAACACTGTAACTTACTGTAGGTTCTTTGTGTTATATGCTTTGTCCAAGAATATCCTTTCAAGGATTTTTTCAGTTTCCCTGCAAATGGTTGTTCGTTACAATGAAAATATATGATGTTTGGCATAATTTATACCTTGAAAGATATTGGGTCAAACTACTGAAAAGACTGCCATTCTCCAGTTGATATTGCGACGCAAGAGAATTTTTTAGGTGTTTCTATTAGATAGTGGAGCACTTGTCCTGAATGACCTCTCTCTCTAGTTTGTCAGCTATGCTATTCATATACAAGAACAAAAATCAAGAACAAGATGAAAGATTATAACCATGGATAAAAATTTTGTTCCGTGCCGGGCGGAACGGGTGGAACTTACCATTCCACCTGTACACCGAATCCGGCATTGACGCTCATAAGGTTTTGAAGTCCATAGACGGTTTGAGGCGTCATACGAGCCCTGCAATCGCGGAGGAGGCGCGCGAGTCCCGCGACCACGGCGAACTCATTGCGTGAGCCCCGCTGCGGCGACATAATCGTCATGCAAGCACCGCTATGGCGGCAGAATCGTCGCACGAGCACCGCTGCGGCGACAAACTCGTCACGTGAGCCTCGTTCTGGTCTTAGACCGAAACCTCGCCACGGATCGAGATTTTAAACCTTGAGATTAACAATCAAGAAAGATTCACGATTTAAAAACTATATTCAGGATCCAAGAATAAGATTAAAAAGATTAAAGACTAAAGATTAAAGAACAAGATTAACGATTCTTGATTTAAGTGCAAGAATAAACAAGAACAAGATTCAAGATTATTCAAGAATGAGATCTATAATATAAAAACAAGAATGAAGAACAAGATTAGAGAGCAAGATTCAAGAATCATGAACGAGATTAAAGATTAAAAATTTAAGAGCAAGATTCAAAATTCAAGATTTAAGAACAAGATTCAACATTCAAGAACAAGACTAAAGATTTAAGAACTATATTTAAGAGCAACAATCAAGAATAAGGTTCAATATTCAAGAACAATATTTGAAAACAAAATTTAAGATTAAAGAATCAATATTAGGTAACAAAATTCATAATTAAAGAATCAATATTCAAGAACAAGAATAAGATTCAACAATAAGATTAAAAATCAAAGATTCAAGAGCAAGATTAAAAATTAACGATTCAAGATTTAAACAAGATTTTTTAAACAAGATTAAAAATTAACGATTCAAGATTTAAATAAGATTAGGAATTGGTTTCATCCAGGCTTAACACTCACATTGGTAGTTTTAATAAAATTTTCTTTTACCAAGCACCATTTTTTCTAGAGCAGAAGCTATCCTTGAAGGAAGTGATAGGAGTATATTAAGAATATTCAAAGAAAAAATGGCTAGAAAGAAAATGGGAGCAAAAACTATAGTAATTCTTAAAGAGAAATTATATTATAGCAATACTTTATGTACACCTTAACAATCACATTTGTGTATATACTCTTCAACCTAATTCAATAACTATAATAGTTCATTACTGGACTAGGAATAGGAGAGTTAGCGAGGTCAATTTGCTAGTTATCCAACTGTCCACACATCTAGGATCCAAGCATGTCCCTCTTGAGTTCTATTCAGGGAAACCGCCTTGGAGTTGTCTGTATTAATGAGATATATAGTTGGATTCAGTTGAGTTTGGTCAATTTTGGTTAAGTTTGTATCTTCCAGTGGATAAAAGGAATTAGTTCCAAGGTGATCTTGTAAACCATCCAAATGATGTTTAAATATGGTCAAAGTTTGGTGAGGTTAAGAGGTATTGCTATACGAATTGAATAGGGATTTTTTAATTTATCCTGCATAAAATTTTCATCAGATATCATCGTACTTGCTGATTGTTTTCTATGCCCTCTCAAAATTTCTGTTTTATTGATATGAAATATTTTCCATTTTGTTTTTTCACTAACTCCTACATGCAACTTGTTGTTGATTTTTTTTCAGCATTTCAAACCTCATATATGCAATGACATGCTTAGAATCTCTTGAATTGAAAATTTGTTAAGGAAATTTCTGGTCAAATTCATTTGTTATTACTATTTATGATACAGTGCTTGTTTTTTACTTTCCTCTTAACTGATTGGGTAGATCTTTGGCACCTCGTGGTTTGGCTGAGACTCTTTGTGGTTCACCTCTTTATATGGCTCCAGAAGTAATGCAGTTTCAGAAGTATGATGCTAAGGTTTGAGTTAACAGTGCTTATCACATTGTACTTTCCCTGCACATTTGGTGCAATCTTGTATGATGCCTTTCTACTTAAATAATAGGCAGATCTTTGGAGTGTTGGCATTATTCTCTACCAACTTGTAACTGGAAAAACACCTTTTACCGGGAATAGTCAAATACAGGTAGGCCTATATATATCTGCCAGTGCTTTTATATGTAAGAAATTGTTTTCTTCAAATAACAAAGGCCTTTCTTTAACAGTTGCTTCAGAATGTCCTCAAAACAAATGAGCTACATTTCCCTTTTGATTGTAATTTGAGCAATGAATGTGTTGATTTGTGCCAAAAGTTGTTGCGCCGAAATGCAGGTATTTTCTGTTTAATAAATTACTCATCCACACATTGTCATACTCTAAAGATAAGCCAAAATCCTGACTTCTATTTACCAAGGTAAACATGGGGTTCATTTTGATGGATGGATCATATTACTTATTTTCGTTGATTTTATGGAATCAAGGAGGAAAGTTCCTGAATGCTTTGAAATCGGAAAAAGTGTGAAATTTCGTTTCTAAGAGAAATGCTTATATTGCTAAACTTTAATTTAACTCACTATATGGCTTGTTCACTTGGAATAGTGCATTTTTGGTTTCTTCTCTTCTTTAATTCCTTCCATATTTCTTTTATTGTTGCACATGTTGTGCAAGTGCCTGTTCAGTGAGTTATCTAAGAATACTTCTCCATCACATCAAGCCATTGTTAACTACTTGACTTGCTTGAATCTTACATTAGCTTTTCTCTTCTTTTAGAATTCACTGGTAGTGTTATATGAGACACCATCTTTTACAACTTATCTTTTTGTAAATGAAGCCAGCCTAATTCTGTTCATGTTTTCCAACTATTTCTGCTTGAGTCTATTATGAGGTACATTTATAGGATTGGGCAAAAATTATAAGGGCAACACACACCTATTATGATGTATATTTTTAGGATTAAGTCGTTCTATGTTTTTTATTTGGGGTTTTGTAATGTCATATATACAATGTAATACCATTATATGGTTTCTGTTTGATAAAATTATGTTTATAAGTGAATAATCCTTTCCAGTTGAACGATTAACATTTGAGGAGTTCTTCAATCACCAATTTCTTTTGGAGCAACTACCCAATGACACAGCAAGGTTGTGATAACTGTGCTTCATATTCTTCAACGATCAAAAACTGATATAACTGTGCTTCATATTCTTCAACGATCAAAAACTGATATAACTGTGCTTAATAATTTTGATTGTGCATTTGCAGGATTAAATCTAAAATAAGAGATGACTTTACACAGCTTGAATACAGTCAAAAGAGGTTATCAGGAGAAATTTCACATGATGACAGTCTGCCTTTCCCTTTAGATGAGGAATCTGTTTTGCAGGAAACAAGCATTCCTGATCCCCAGAACAAGGGTTCAGTGAGACGTACTACTGGGTTTACTGTTGGTGCTGAACTTAATAATCTATCTTGCAGTCCATTAAAAGATGTCACCATTCCTGCCAGATATAGGGGTCATACACATGATTTTAGTGTGTCTCCTGCACAAATTGCTAAAGAGACAGAGTTTGTGATAGAACAAAAACCTTCTAATTCCTCCAAAGGTCTCATCTATGATTTCACACTATTACAGTTGGTTACTATATAATTTTTTGGTTTATTACTTATCTGTCACATTAGATTCTGCAGTGGTGGATTCCTTGGAATTTGTTGATCAAGATTATGTGATCGTTCCTGGACCCCCACTGGATATGTCTCCCTCTTCAGTAAGCCCCAGTCCTACCAATTCACCTCGCAGATCAGAAAGTCCACCAGTTGCATCTTCTAAATTTAATGGACTAAGTGCACCATTGCCAATTATTGGCGCAGCAGTGGGTAATAGCCATACAATTGGAACTCCAGGAAGTGGCTGTTCTGCGTCATTAACTTCACAGAGTTCCATGGACATGATTGATGCTATGGAACAGCCATCAGGCCATTCAATGGTGAGGATTAGATCATTGCAGCAGTTTGCATCTGTCATAACAGACATTGTCAAAGAAAAGGTATTTTTATTTGTCATCTTTTTCCAGTATTATTTGGGAACATATTCTTTTTGAATGATTATATTTCTTAAAAAAATTCTGAATTTGGCCAGTGAAGTGCTTTGATTTTTGTCATTGATAGTTAGCTGGTATTGTATGGTTGAATAAAATCTATACTTTAACATGCTGACTAGCATTTGCTGGTTTTATCAGGCATCAGCAATGACTACAACTTTTGCCGTTAATCTATAGATACCTTATATAGTAACACTGGGTAGTACAAGTCATGCTCTACTTTGCCACTCAACCTTGGCGGCTTGCTGGTTCACCAAGTCTATTTGATCATTTGTATAAAACTTTGTTTTGGTTTAGACTATTTGATCATTTGTACTCTGGTTAGCACCATAATGGATGATCCTCAGGGGATGTGGTG
>JBBPFQ010833686.1:0-12484 GCA_037974815.1 Kaempferia elegans
CTTAGGGTTCAAGTGGTATCTCTCTTTCTTGCTTTGTTAGTTTACTTCTTTCCTTTTTTTCTATTTCCTGCATACCCGAATTCCTTTTTTCTATTTATTGTGTTTGTTTTTAATCCAAAAAATAGGTTAAAAATCTTTTTTTAAAGAGAAAAAAAGAGTTATACCTGATCATGAGCTGCGCCTCTTTGACGCCTCAACTTATGCTCGGAGGCGTGCGCCTCACGAACGGCGCCCGAATTGCTGGGTGCGAGGCGCATCAGGCGGCGCCTCATGCGCCTCGCGCCTCAAGCGCGCCTGAGGCTCGCGTTTAACAACCCAGCAATTGATATGTTAATAGCATTATGAACTATTTTTTTTAAAAATCTTTTATCATCTATCAAAGTTGCACCTAATTGCTCTTGGATAATAATTTTTTTAATTTTATCTGTTTTATTAAAAGTTTGTGCATCCATTTTAACTTCTTTTTTTTCTTTTATCTTCATCACAATAACTTTTTATGTGTAATATTTCATATTTTCCTAATATTTATAATGTACCACAATTTTTTGAAAAAAAATATTTTTGCTTCAGGGGCTACATGACAATCACACAAGATCCCAAGAGCAATTGTTTCTCTCAACCACTCACTTTTTTTTATAAATATTATTAATGTTATCTTCATTAATATCTCTTTCTTGTTAATTAATGTATCCAAGATATTTAACACATCAACAAAAATTTTATATCCATTCATCTTGACCATTTTCTTGCCTTTTTCTTAATACTGAAACTACATTTCATTCATTTATTTATTTATTTATTTTTGTTCTTGATTTATAATCTTTATCTCCATAGTTCTTGTCCAGAATTCAACTTCAAGTCTGATCTATTTCTGCTCATCAATTAGCATAATATCATCCACAAACAATATACATCAAATAATATAACCAGGGGGTGTATCGCAAATAGATCGTAAGTTCATCCATTACTAATGTCTATCTTCCTTTATTCCATTGTTTTTAGTTTTTACATATGAACCATTTGAAAAACATTTTTTTTTCTAGATTTGATCTATTTGTTTAATCTGGAACGGGGCAGTACGCTTTATCTTTGCATGAATCCTAGATAATTTAACCTTCTCAAATGGTATCTCCTAGGGCCACACCACTCCCTGTGTTCTTTCATCTGGTTAGATTGCCTAAGAGAATAGAAGCGGAAGCCTCTTTTTCATGGTTCCTTACTTCCATAATGCAATGAAGGAATGAATTGCATCTCCTTGTGGTCACATAAGGATTATGCATGCTACACTAAATTTAAGCTTGTTAAAATTCAAGTCATGTCCAAGCTAATGATGAAACTTGTTTTGTCGCATAATGATGATATCTGTGCATTGCTGAAGTTCATATGTAAATTTTCTTGCATATTGATTGAATTAGTTGGTTAATGCACATTGTAGTATCTGCTTGTATTGTATACATTGCTTAGATTCATTGACAAAAGATTTTGTAGGGAATTATGGATTGCTGAAAATGATTAATATATTTGTGCACAGAAATCTCATTTCTATTGTTTATTTAGTTGATTAATTTGATGTATTATATAGTAGATGTCAACTCATAGATTCTTTGACACATGCTGTTGTACATCATTGTTAATATAATTAATACTATTAGTTAAAATTTTGTGGACCACATGGTGTGCAATATCATTATGCAAGTGCTCAACCATATATCTGCACACATCATGGTGATTGGCCAACGATTTATTTGTTCATCTATACCATGTTTGTTCTATTTTGTCTAGCCAATGAATAAATATAAATTTTGCTCATATTGATTGTTAATTGAATAATTTGATTTTATATAATTGATGCAAATTCATATTTTTTTGACACGATGCTCTACATCATTGTCAATGCAACTAATTATTATTTTTTTCTCCTGAAAAAACGGACTATATCTTGTTTAACTTTGATGGGCTATTGGGCATTATAATCTCACGAAAGTCCTTTTTTTTTCCTTACAATTAGGAATAATGAAATCTAGTGGATCTTTTTCTTTTCTGCTGCTATATGTTGCATTTTCTGTACACTAAACATATCAGTGTAGCTTAATTTTTTCAATAGTATACTTGTCTTACAGCAAAGGAAGCAGTTGGAGCAAATGAAAATCCTTATGGGGAATGGTCTGTAACAAGGTTGCGTTCTGCCGCAAAAGGCACAGCTAATGTGGAGAGTCCAAATCTTGGAATTGGACCAAAAGGTGGCCTTGGAGAACAAGGGGATTCTGTATCCCGGCAGCTTATTCTTACTAAACTTGCAATTATTGAAAGACGCCCAGATAACTATGAGGTATTTTAATGGCATTGAACTATTCTTGACATGGTGCTTTGTTGATTCCTTGTTCAATCTGGAATCAAGGATTTTAAAAAGATGCATGCCGGTGTTATGCAGGAGACCTACTACATAACAGAAATGCAGTTATACATGCACATGTGTGGGAGGATGTTTGGTTGGATTTATTGATAAAAATGGTTTACATATGAAACCAACTTATTGAGTGCTTAATCAGCATAGTATATGTCAACCTAATCAACTTATACAATGTAAAACACAATATAATTCATATTAATTAACCATATGATAATTAACATATCCTATAATATATAACATAAAGTAACATCCATATATGCCATGAGTACTATGAGTAAGTACAATGTAGCAGATAAAAACTAAAACATGAAGTAATCAATGATTCGTTTAGCTATGTGTCTATTGTTGCATGCCATTAGAACATATAATATAACATGGTTCATGACATAATCACAATTGTCTACCTTTCCAACAAAATAATGATTCAATTTTGTCTTATTTTACCCAAGGTGGTTTAAAATTTAAATGGACTAAAATAGGGTTTATTTGAGTTGCCAATTAGCGGACCGCATGTAATGCATAAAGGCCACCTATAGAGCCAAATGCATACGGATAATCTCATATGCCTTATGCAATGCAGTCTCCTAATATGCACAAATATGGGGCCTGCCTGGAGTGCTTTATAAAATCTAGTATATAGTGACACTTAGAATTCCTTGTTTGAACTATTTATCTGGATTGCAAAATTAGCAAATTCGAATTTTGTAGGCTGTCAATGCTCGTCCCCTTTCTGTTGTAAGTTCTCTTGTTCGGTTTTCCGAAGAACCACAGATGTTTGCAGTTGAGTTCAGTGATGGATGTCCTGTTCATGTAAGTAATCTTGTAATTTTACAAACATCCATGTTTCATTTGTAATTTTCTCATGTGGCACTTAAAATAGGTGTATGCAAGCACTTCTCGTGACAGCTTACTGGCAGC
Source organism: Kaempferia elegans (assembly GCA_037974815.1). Lineage (NCBI taxonomy): Eukaryota > Viridiplantae > Streptophyta > Magnoliopsida > Zingiberales > Zingiberaceae > Kaempferia > Kaempferia elegans. The sequence goes on from JBBPFQ010833686.1 coordinate 3,329, forward strand.
AATGCGCGATGTTCTGCAATCAGAGGTTTGTGGTGTTGTTTTTCTTTTTTTATTCAAATTCTCAACCATGTGTCTAGCTCAATCATTTCTTATTACTTGCTCTCTGAATATAAAAGGGGATTCTACATTATTGCTCATCGATTCTCATCATGCAGCGCCAGAGTCCAGTTCCCATATTACCAAGATTGACTATGCCTGGTCACCGTATAGATCCTCCTTGTGGAAGTTTTTATCTTCAGATGCGGCAACTTCCTCTTAGTCAGCAGCATCCTGTTTCTGATATGGAAACTACATCCATGCACTTGAAACATTTAGCTGCGGCTGCAAAAGATGCTGTTGGTGAAGCTGGTAACGTCCCTGGCTCAAGAGCAAGGTTATGGCGAAGAATAAGGGAATTTAATGCTTGCATACCATATGGTGGAGTGCCTCCTCATCTTGAAGTGCCTGAGGTAGTCTTAATGGCTTTGATCACAATGCTTCCAGCAACACCAAACCTTCCTCCAGATACTTCTCCACTTCCCCCTCCATCACCCAAAGCAGCAGCTACAATCATTGGGTTCATTGCATGCTTACGAAGGATACTTGTATCAAGAGCTGCTGCATCTCATCTTATATCATTTCCTGCTGCAGTTGGAAGAATTATGGGTCTACTAAGAAATGGCTCAGAAGGTGTAGCAGCTGAAGCAGCTGGATTGGTATCAATGCTTATAGGAGGTGGTCCTGGTGATTCTAGTATATTGGTCGATTCAAAGGGGGAGACACATGCCACATATATGCATACGAAGTCTGTCTTATTTGCACATCAAAATTCTGTAACTGTTCTTGTAAATAGGTTAAAACCCACATCTGTCTCTCCATTATTCTCCATGTCAGTTGTGGAAGTTCTTGAAGCTATGCTTTGTGCACCACAAGGTGAAACAACTCAACACACTACCTTTGTCGAGTTGCTACGCCAGGTTGCTGGTTTGCGTCGCCGCTTGTTTGCATTATTTGGGCACCCTGCAGAAAGTGTGAGAGAGACAATAGCTGTCATTATGCGTACTATAGCAGAGGAAGATGCAATTGCAGCAGAGTCTATGCGTGATGCTGCCTTAAGAGATGGGGCTCTTTTGAGGCATTTGCTGCATGCTTTTTTTCTTCTTACTAGGGAGCGCCGTGATGTTAATCGACAACTTGTAGCACTTTGGGCTGATTCTTATCAACCTGCTCTTGATTTACTTTCAAGAGTTATTCCCCCTGGGCTTGTTGCTTATTTGCACACACGAATAGATGCTGCTTCTGAAGATCAGAACCAATTAAATGAAGTTCCTTTAACCAAGAGAAGACAAAGACGCATACTTCAGCAGAGGCAAGGCCATTTTGGAATAGCTATTAAGCCTCAGGAATCTGGGATAAATTCTCTTCAAAATGTTCAAGATGGTGATTCAACTAATGCTTCAGTGGTGACACAAAGTAATCTGAAGCCTTTCCAAGAATCAAACTCGGGACAGTATTTAGTCTCTTCATTTGCCAACCCTGGCGTGAGCAATCCCAGTGAACTTACATATGGGGTCCAGCATAATGCTGCTTCGGGAATTGCTGTTTATGATCATGTTCATCAAGTACCTATGTCACAAATAACAGATCCAAATGCTTCTGTTTCTGTTGATTCTTCAAACTATGTTAGTTCCATGAATCCGGAGTTTGCTGTCCCAGCACAGGTAGTTGTAGAAAACACTCCTGTTGGATCAGGTAGGTTGTTATGCAATTGGTATGGATTCTGGAGAGCATTTGGTCTAGATCACAATCGCGCTGATCTAATATGGAATGAACGGACTAGACAAGAGCTTCGTGAGGCTTTGCAAGCAGAAGTTCATAAACTGGATGTTGAAAAAGAGCGGACACAGGATATTCTTCCTGAATGTGCTATGCTTGAAGTCAATGGACAGGATAATGCAACTAAGATTTCATGGAACTATGCAGAATTTTTGGTGAGCTACCCCAGCTTATCAAAAGAAGTTTGTGTCGGACAGTATTATCTGCGTTTGCTTCTCGAAAGTGGAAGCAGTTGTGGAGCACAAGACTTCCCTCTACGTGACCCTGTTGCCTTTTTCAGAGCATTGTACCATCGTTTCTTATGTGATGCAGACACTGGGCTTATTGTTGATGGTGCTATTCCTGATGAGCTGGGTTCATCGGATGATTGGTGTGATATGGGAAGACTAGATGGTTTTGGTGGCGGTGGAGGCTCTGCAGTAAGAGAGCTTTGTGCAAGGGCAATGACCATTGTCTACGAACAACATTACAAAACCATTGGGCATTTTGATGGTACAGCTCATATTACTGTCTTATTGGACAGAACAGATGATCGAGCATTGAGGCACAGATTACTGTTACTTTTGAAGGTGGTTTCACTAACTCAAGGACATTATTACTATAGTATTATATTTAGTTATAATCCAATTTGCTTCCTTGGTTTTTATGAACCCGTAGATTCTAGATATGATTGTAGAAGAGAAAACCAAAGTACTATGACATCCATGATCCATCAATATCACAGCTTCTGTAAGTAGTGGCATTCATATTTGTCAGCCTTATTAGAATGATATTATAACATGATTACGTAGCTTAAATATCTGTTTATTTCTTTTGTTTTGCAAACATTAATGTGTTTTCTTTTTTATGTAATATTCCTTTGAAACTCAAAAAAGTTGGCAATATATGTATATAAGTTCATAGCAGTGGATAGACTGCTATAGCATTGGGTTATAGCTGGAAAGTGACGTATTTAATTCATAACACTGAACTGGCTGTTACAGATTTGGGATATAGCCATAAAGTAGCATATTTGGTCTGTGGATTGCCTTCTAAGGCCCTAGCCTAGAAAAATTTAAACTCGGTCAACTCACATGCAAGTAAACAAAGACACACTTGCATTCTTATAATAAAATATTATAGAATCATTTTTTTTGCTAGTTGCTAGACATTCATCCTAAATGCTGGCAAAACAAGCATAACCTGGAAAGTAAGTTACATAGTATGTTAAATGCCACTTGTGGAAAACAAATGTTAACAATCTTTCAGCATCCACCAGCTCAGATTCTAGGTATAAGGTCATAAACAAAGCTGAGTAACCTAAACAAAGAAACACTTGCATTCTTTTAAGAAAGAAACAGAGAATCATATCTTTTGCTAGTTGTTAGGCATTCATGTTAAATGCACACAAAGCAAACATAACCTTGAAAGCAAGTTATATAGCACGGCAAATGCTATTCGTGGAAAAAATGTTAACACTCTTTCAGGAACCACCAGCTCAGACTCGAGGTATAAGGTCATAAACAAAACTGAGTTACCTACTGCCCAAATATCTTAATATGGGATTATCATATTAGAAAGATGATTCCAATATATAATATCCACTTAGGATCTACTATAGTTATACTTGCCAATACGTATTTCAAAGTTTCTATAATAAATAACAGAAACTAATTCCCTCAATGAGGTCTAAACTAGGAACTACAACAGTATACAGAGTTCAGAGGAAGTTAGATTGCAATACACTAGTAATGAAAAATAATATTGTTACCAGCAATAAAAAAGAGACTAATGATGTTTAACATGTATCATTTTGCCATTTTGTATCCTGGAAAAATTGTCGAACAAATACACAACTAATAGCACAACGCTGGCTGCTTGGCCAAATCATGAAACCAGTTCCAGCATGTGAAAGTGGAGGCAGGGGTGCCTAACCATGCCCAACAATGAATAGAATTTCAGTGCACATGACATGATGTGGGATGTTTGCCATTGATTGACGAAGATAGAACAACTATGGTATCCAATTATGTCTATCAGTCCCTGCAAACTAATAAATTTTGACCATTTTGGCCGGTGTAATACAAAATTTAAAATAATGTCCAAGGCATATATGGAGGAAAAAGTTCAAATATTCATTATCAATTATTTTGAGAAAATACATAAGGATATGTCTAGCATTATTTTAAATTTATGCCTTTAAGATTAATTAACCTAAGCAATGCATTTTTTTAATGTGATATAATTCGATATAGTTTGCTTAAGCAGTCTACATAAATAAACTTGTAGATTTATCTCATACAATTCCAAATTAATCAATCTAACAATCCCTATAAAATATTATAATATTAAGAGAAGTGTTTAATGCTCACAACTTCAAGTGCTTAATATTTACGATGCCAAACAATATATTGTTGATACAAAAAGAATACAAGTATTGATTTTGAGAAAGAAATTATTATAAAATGAGTGGCAATATTATTGCCATTATACTTGTATCCTGATTGCTCATTGCACGTCTCACTTTGTTTTTTATCTCCTTGTATCAAGGCTAGAGGCAAGTTTAATCAAATTTTCCTTTGTTTGATTGAACTTGACTCAATCAATTTGATTTGGACTCATCTATTACTCAATTGCATATGCAGTTCATACATACTGCTAATGCAGCCACACAAAATATTGCTGCTATTGTATATGCAATGTCCTTCACTGTGGCTAAGTGGATTTCTTTCATAACAATGAGTGGCAATATTATTGCAGCGATATAAAAAAAAAATCAAATTACATTCTGGTGGAATGGATTCTACTATAAAGCAATTCATGTACCAAATATTCCAGTATCTAGCTATATCTTGACAAAGAAATAAAAGAGAATTTTTGAAATGTTCTCTCTCTCATTTCACTAAGAGAATTACAATATATAGACATCAAGAATTATGCAGACCCCACCTAGTGAGATAAGATTTGGTTGTTGTTGTAGACATCAAGAATTATCAAATTCCTTAATCCTAAGGTCTAATATAGGAAGAAATATAGAATTATCAAATCCCTTAATCATAGGGTCTAATATAGGAAGAAATACAACAATAATTATAGCAAGGATATATACAACAATAATGAAAAATTTAGAGGTAATCGAGGGATATACAACTATAATAAAACTAAATAAGGCAAGAAGAATATACTGTCATCCCCCTCAAATTGATGCGGGTAAGTCTATCAGCATCAATTTGCTAAAAAATACGTGTTGTTGACTTTTTAAAACTTTTGTAAAGACATCAACTATTTGAAGATTAGTAGTAAGATGAGGAAGAGTGATAACACTTCGAATAAAGGCCTCCCTAATGTAATCACAGTCCACCTTGATATGCTTTGTGCGTTCATGATATATTAAATTTGTAGCTATTTGAAAGACACTAATATTATCACCATGAAGTGGAGTAGGATTAGGTGGAGGAAATCTTAATTCAGAAAGAAGACCACGTAACTATACAATTTCAGACATGGTTCTATATTCAGCCTCTGTGGAAGATTTAGAGACACAATCCAACTTCTTACACTTCCAAGAAATTAAGGCAAGAAATGAAGGCATCTCTGAGAAAAATGCACCAGTTTGTGGTATATTTCCTAGTATCCGGGCAGCCAACTCAATCTGCATCACTATACCCAGTCAAATGAAGAGCAGATTTTATAGGTCAATGAGTAGATTACCCAATTAAGTATTGAATTATGCGACGAACTGCAACAAGATGAAGATGTCGAGGTGATTGCCCAACTTTGTTAATTATATGGACAACATATTAGATATTGAGCCTTGTAATTGTTAGGTAGATAAGACTACCAACAAGTTTATATAAAAAAGGATCAGACAAAAGCTCGTCTTCATCTTTTTGGTATTTCACGTTCACCTCCATTGGCGTATCAATAGCAGTAACATACTTTAAACCAGCTAGCTCAATGAGATCTTGAATATATTGATGTTTGATTTAAGAACAAACTAGGATCTCGAGAGTGAACTTCTATTCCTAAAAATATGTGAGATTCTTAAGATCTTTCATTTTAAATGTATTATGCAATATATTTTGAAGCTTAGTGATCAACCCATTGTTGATGATACTATCATCAACATAGGCTATGATAAAGACCATACCAATGGTTGTCTTGTGAAAGAAATGTGATGAATCATATTGACTTTGTGTAAAAGAGAAGGCGAGAAGAGTGCAAAACTTCTCAAATCAGGCTCTAGGTGCCTGCTTCAACGCATACAAAGAATGTCTTAGCTTGCAAACATCACGAGAAGTTGTCATTGATTTACCGGTTTAAAGTTTCATGTAAATTTCTTCCTTAAGATCCCCATTCAAATTTACATCCATTTGATGTAAAAGCCAAGACTTATAGGATGCAATAGCAAGAATGGTTCTTACCGTGGTCATCTTGGTAATTGGTGTGAATGTTTCTTCATAGTCGAGACCATAGTCTTGTTTATTACCAAGAGCAACCAATTGAGCTGTGTCTATCCAAAGATCCATTAGAGTTGAGTTTCACATTATAGACCCACTTATTAGCAATGTACTTAACATTTGGAGGACAAGAAACAATGTCCCAAGTATGATTTTCCTCAAATGCTTGAAGTTCTGCTTCCATTGCTGGTTGCCAACACTCATATTCCATAGCCTCTTTATAACTTGTGGAAATGCAAATAAAAGACAAAGTAGTAGATATAGCTGGGTTGAAAAACCATTTAGGAGGTTCGTGAGGTCTAGAGCTTCTTTGAAGAGGAGGTGGATCATTGGACACACGATCAAAAGCGGCAGGAAGATGTGGAGGAACCTCAATGAGACCTGTAGGAGGATCGGATGTAGGAGTACATCTACAATAAACATAACCAGGTTTAAACCTTAGAACTGGTGTTGGTGATTTAGGTTGATGTGGTCAAGCAGATAGAGAAGGGAATTCTAAAGTCAGTTGTGTGTAAGGGCTGATTTTTTTTTTTAAATGAGATTCCTACATACACGAATTCTAAGGCATGAGGATCATAGCGAAGAAATCCTTTTTGGATTCCAGCATATCCGAAGAAAGCACACTTAGACAAAATTGGGCAGTAAGTTTATTTCTTTCATGTGCAGGAAGGTGAACAAAACAAGCACATCAAAAGATATGAAGATTAGAATAATTTGGTGCATGCCCAAGCAAATAAAAGTAGGGAAAATCATTCTTCAAGTTGGGAGATGATAATCTATTAATTAAATAAACAACAATAGACAAAACTTTACACCAAAAGGAGAAGGAACTCTATTAAAAGAGTGCGAATAACATCAAGAAGGTACGATTCTTTTTTTTTTAGCCACACCGTTTTGATGTGGAGTGAAAGGGCAAGAACGTTGTGATATGATCACATGACTTTGAAAAAAAAATTGAAATTCATTCAACATATATTCACCACTTAAATCAGATTGCAAGATTTTGATTTTGACAGAAAATTGTATTTCAACTAAAGCTTGAAAGATTTTAAACACAAAAAAAACTCACTTTTAGACCACCCAAGTAAAGCGAGTGAAATTATCGATAAATGTAACATAGTATTTAATGTTCAAGAGAGATCATAGGGGCAATACTCCATACATCAGTATGTACAAGTTCAAAAGGTTTGGTGGTGCGGTTTTTATGTAATGGAAAAAGAAGTGTTTTGCTTTTAGCAAGTTTGCAAGATGCACAGTCAACAATATCATTATTATTAGAAGTTAAATTTTTATTTCCAAGTAAATCATATTTAAGCAAGACTCGAAGTACATGAGAATTAAGGTGTCCTAAACGTCTATGTCACACCTGATTACCACATTGAACAATATTACAAGCAACATAATTTGACACCAGAGAAGGAGATGGAAACAAAGGAAAGAGACGTCCCACTTTTGGTCCTAATCACGGACACTTGATCCTGCACAGGACAACTAGAATTTGAAAATTGAATATTATAATTGTTGTCAACTAATCAACCGACAGATATAAGATTATTGGACATCTTAGGGGAGACAAAAAAAAACAATATCTAAAGAGGATGAAATATCACCAACAACTGTAATAGGTAAGGAATTATCATCGATAGAATGAATATGAAGATATCCTTTATATTTTTTAACATTATTTAAAGAGAAGACCATGTTGGTTATGTGATAGGAAGAATCAAAATCAAAATACGAAGCTTAGGATTAGAATTTTTGTTACCTGAAACGCCTAAAGCAGAAAGGGTAGAAACTATCAATTGTTGGATGTTTTCAGGAGTAATAGAAGATTGCCAGGAGCATCTGAGGAACCAGTCAAGACATTGTAGGTAGTTTTAGATTTCTTTGGAGGCCAAGTGGAATAATATTTAATGATATGCCTAATTTCTTACCACAATTGCAGAATTTTTAAATACAATTAGTGACAATGTGCCCGAATCCTTTGCAACTATAACATTGAACATTAGTCATATCTTTGCCTCCTTTAAACCTCTGTTGACTAGCATAGGCAACACGAATTGGAGTAGAATGTTGAGCTTTTTGTTCCAAGTAAGTCGTTGTTCTTTCTCAAGAAGCTCTCCTACACAAATATCCAATAAAGGAACTGGATCATCAGGTTGAACCTGATTGCTTCAAACTCCCCCTTAAATTCATTAAAAACTAGTCACACTTGTTAGTCTCGTACATACTTTGGATAACAATGAGTCGTACACTTGCATATACAATATCGGTGTACTCTTCTCAAAGATTTCGAGAGGAATAATAAAACTCTTGAATTGATATACTCCCTCCCTTAACCGAGCTGACCCAACTTGAGTTCCAATTGAAACCTTTGTGTTGTACTGCTTTGGTTATAAATTTTCATCAAGTAATCCCACATTTCTTTAGAGGTCTTATAAGACTTGATATTGAGAAGAATGGAGGATTCCTTCACCTCCCGTTTCACATATTTCTCCTCCTCGTTGTTAGGTGCAAAATTTGACCCATCTATATAACTCCATAATTCCATTCCCTTGACAACGATCTGAAATTGTAATGGGTAGGCATAATAGTTCTTGCCATTAAAATGAACACAAAAATGTTTAGATCGTTCCAAAGACATGATTCAACCAGAAACAAGTACTAAGAAATCAGGTCCAAGAAAACAAACTAGAAGAACACGAAAAAGAACAAAACACTAAGATCTTGGAGCTAGACAAGGAACCAGACACAAGATGAAATGATCTCAAAGTTGACTCTGATTCCATGACTTGTTTTCTCTGTCATTTCACTAAGAGAATTAACATCAAGAATTATCAAATCCCATAATCCTAGGGTCTAATATAGGAAGAAATACAAAATTATCAAATTCATTAATCCG
>JBBPFQ010833793.1:0-12483 GCA_037974815.1 Kaempferia elegans
GTTGGTGTCGTGGTGTAGTTGGTTATCACGTCAGTCTAACACACTGAAGGTCTCCGGTTCGAACCCGGGCGACGCCAATTTTTTACTCAATTTGTGTGTTATATATCAAATCACTTGCTGCCCTAACATTGAACTAAATCAGCATTTTTTTCTCATTTATTTTTAGAAATTACACAAATAATCTCCAGTAATACAAACATGATACCACAAACTCTGGCATCATATCTTGACCATTTACCCTAATTATTAGTAGTTATCATGATTTACCTCTTCTGTGTTGGCCTGAGGATGAGTTAGTGGAGGCGCTGGAACGAGCGAATCGCCTTTTGCCACATTATGCCACAAATAAAAACAGCATGAAAAGTTCATGCCAAATTTTCCTGGCCAACAAAAGTTATACTGAAGCACAAGATTAAATTCGGTTAACTCGATCGGCTAGCTACACTTTCAAATGTCTACACATCGATACGGATTCAAAATACTATGAACAAGAAGAGGCTGATCCCATGAGTTCACTGAACAATCGACACTGAAGCTTCGTCGGAACAATATTATCTTACAACAGAAGCCCGAGTCACAATAAGTCGACGATGATCCATTCAAACTGTCACAGCACTCTTCTTTAAGAAACAAGAGGGGTACATTGGCACTAAATCTGAAATTAAGTTAGAAAGTCACTATGATTTCTTGAAACCTACTGGCGTTATGTACATGTCGTCCGGCATTTTCAACTGCAATTTAGAAAGCATCACTTAGTCAATAGCATTGACAAGCATAAGTTGTGTAGCAATGAGCATATTTTTAAGGAAACAAGCTACTGACGATTCGTCTGGAAAACTACTCGCGACTGGTGACTGGGAAAACATGATACAGGTGGGCTCGTTCTGGTTCAGCTGATTGATAATACCAAATGGTTGCTGCGACGGATTGGAAATCAAAGATTCCTATCAATAACACAGAGTTTCAATCAAATGTCTTGAGGAATAGCTTCAAAAACTATTACTAGTACAGTAACCTATAAATAAAGCAATTTAAAAGCATTGGTTCAAGCTCATTGCATCCTTCCAGCAAAAGAAACTCACTTTAAGAGTCTCAAAGGCAAGTATTGGGTAGCAGAGAAAGTGAACAGTGTGAAAGGCAAACCGATTAGAAACACAGAGATATGTGGCTGAATGTGAATCTTTTGTATCCAATCATTCTAGGAAGCAAATAATGCAGCAAATAGTAAATTTTTAAAGCATTTCTCTTGGTCATCCTTTAATAAACACATGCATAAGTAGAAAAATATAGAGTGTAGACGATCTATGATCCACAATTTAACAGGTTTCATACATATTAAAGATCATTTTAGAAGTTATAATCTTGCAATAGAACCAGCATATAAGAAATCAATAAAATTTAGAAAATTTTGCTTTTATTATGATTGGCAACATCTTCAATGTAATTCCATGTTGATCCATATTAGGAAAATTATCTTGTATTTCAATTAGACGACGCAAATACATTATCTAAGTCCTAAAACAGTAAAATATTTGGGCTACATGAGAACCATTTGTTTCACATGACAAATCATCTAGCATTGCTCAAGTACAACCCTAATCAACAACCTTAAGTAATTCAATGAGCTATAATAATATGGGGCTTGAGAAAGTCCTTAAGAAGTGCACATCAGATTGCCCTCAGAAAAAATATAGCAATTAGCTAACTACTTACAATATCATAATTTTTCCAACAAAATATCAACATTTTTTTGTTCCCCTACTTGCTAATAAAATTGAGGGGCATTTGCGAATGCTGGAAAAAAAAAACATAAGTGTCTCAGTTTATATATCACGATTCAAGATGTTACCTGACCAGTTGAAGGATACTGCAATGACAGACATCTAAAAGAAGGCCAAGGATCATACTGATTGTTAGATACTGTCAAATGTGGCTGAATCCTTACTGGTGGACTTGTCCCTGAACCAGCTAATACATCATCAGATTCCCCTACAATGCCAATTGGATTTATCAGTATTATTGTTGATCTAGTAACTCATAAATTTCATTAATGAGTTTACCAACCTTTTCTTTCTCTTTTCCTCGAAATCCTTTCTTCTGCTATCAGAACCTTTCGACGCCTATGTTGTTTATTGTGGTTCTTGTAGAAATTTGTCCCTTGATTTCTCATCTTTCCGTCTTCCTTATTTGTGCAAATAGCATGTACCATCAGTTCCTGAAGTTGATCATCTGAGGACTGTGGTGAGCTCATCTCAAGGGATCTATTTTGCAAAGCAAAATTCACCTTTTTGGAAATCTTTTGTGCTTCTTCAATGGCAATATCATATGCTTCTTGGCACTTTGAGGCCTTAGCAACAATGTGCAAATAAGCATGTCCAAGAGAGGCGTAACGGTTTGCAATTGCAATGGTAGGATCTATTTCATTTGATCCATCATATCTGCTGATTGATAGCCCATCCTTCACATCCTTTCTCCATCTCTTCAAGATGTACTTTTGAGGAATTTCCTTGATGTTCTTAAAATCAAGAACTTTCATAGCATGGGAGCAAAGTATACCAATGGCTTCAAACTTCTTGCAACTACATTTAAGTGCGTCTTCTGTCGAATCATACCTAACATAACTTTTACTTTGTTTCTCCAGATTAGTAACTTCATAATGGTTTCCATCATTCCCACAATTCTCTATGACACAATCCACATATAACTTGAACTCCTTCACAAACATTTCATATACCTTTGGAGTATAAATTGATGCTACTTGTTTCAGCAATCGTGAAAGAGGAACTTCTAGCATTGACTGACTAGCATGGACATCAGCTTGTAGCTCATTGTAATGTCGATCTTCAACTAGCCTCTCATAAACCTTGAAAAAGGAAAGGAGGTCTTTCTCAGCATTTAGGTGTGTTTTCAAAATGGGGTGCATGTGCTCACTTCTTAGGGCACTTTTGATGTCAGCAGAGAATGAGTCCCTTCCATAAATCAATCCCCACTTTCTCCTATCTTCAAAAAGTTTGGATAACCACAAATTACTGGTGAGATTATACTGTGTCAACATCCTTTGCCATTCTGTTAGAAATTCATCCTCATCTTCACAGTCATAGATACATTTGCCAAAATCATTTGCAAAACTCGGGGTGGCCTGAAAAACATAATTCAGGTTCTTAACAGCATTCACATAAATATGCCAAACACAGCGCTGATATGTTGTGTTTGGCCAGGTTTCTTCTATTGCTTTGACAATGGCAGGATCTTCATCTGTTAGAATTAGTTGAGGTGCCTTTCCATTCATTGCCTCCTTAAAGGTTTCAAACAACCATTTTAAAGATTCAACTGTATCAGCATACAGAAAAGCTGCACCAAAAATGACAGTTTGTATGTGATGGTTCACCCCAAGGAATTGTACAAATGGCCTATCATATCCATTTGGCTTATATGTCACATCGAGACACAGAATATCGCCAAAGTGTTCATAATCAATCTTTGATCTTGAATCTGCCCAAAGCACATTTGTTATTTGATCTCCCATATCAAGTTGAATGGCCGAGAAAAACCTTTGGTCTTCAGCAGCCTTCTTCTGTAAATAGTGCATTATTGCTCCTGCATCTCCTAACTTCATTTCGTGTTGACGGAACCCATTAAAGTAATTTTTGGGCTGACTAGGTCCAACATTGTTAGATAACAGATCTAGAGTTGGCTTGGGTGAAATTCCAGTCAGGATTGCAGTATGCGCTCGGGAATTTAGAGACTCATCTGCCTGCCTTTGTGATCTTAGCAAGTGAACCTTTTTGGATGATGCAAGTTCATGATTGTGCTCTGGCTCAAAACGGTGGACACAAAATTTTCCACTTTTTAAGCGTTTGATACCTATGTGTGCATTGCAACCAGTTCTTCCATCTGTTCGCAGAATCTTCGCATCTTTATCAAAGGGACGGTTTCTGTAATAACCTTCTCTGTAGCAAACAAATCTGCGAAATGTAACCTGACCACATTTGTTTTTGGTCAAATGTTGCTTCCGAATACTAAACCCAACCCGTCTTGCATATTCATTATAAAACTGGTATGCTAGCTCATCATCATCAAACTCCATTCCCACTCTTGGCTCCAATTTATCTTTTGAGATAATTTCACCTAATTGCTCCTTTTCTTTCCTACTCACCTCGTGTGAGGCTTTACTGTTACGAAGCTCATCATCTGCAACAATATCATCATCTCCAGTGACTCCATTTGCAGATTTATCCTCTTCTCTAGAATTTTCTGCTTGCTTTACATGATCCATCATTTGAGAGGAACACACTATTTGAATCTAGCTGTGGATCAGATACATAGATAAGAACCCTACAGGAAATGATGAACACACAGAGAGGATAAAAATAGTGATCACACAATTATTTAGCCTAACACTATCACAACAGCGCTACAACAAGATTAATTATTGGATTAAAATGAACCACCATGGAGAAATTTTCACCATCCAATGTATCATAGCTAAATTATATAGCGAACAAAAGACTCTCTAGTTTTTACTAATCCACAGATGCTTATGGAACTTTCAGTAAGATTCAATATTTCGAAAATGTTCACTTTAAGTAGTTACGTAAGTGTATAAACTTTACGTCAACAAAGAAAAAATTGTAGAAAATTTGGAGTTAACTCTCGAACGTAATCAATTGTGCTTCCACTCGTCATTACTCACTCTACTCTTACCCAAGTAAAATTCTATCTGCAAGAATAAAACTTGAGATGATTCTGTTACTTTTACTTACTGAATGCACACTGGGGTCTAGTAGGGTTTAGACGTTCAAACCTGAGCGCCACCTTTAGGGAGAAACATTTAGCAGTATGCAAAAGGTGAACCAATAAAGTCGTGGACGAATCAACTACTGTAAAATACAAGTAAAGCAAGAAAAAAAAATCTTTTTTTCCTGGAAAATGGTTTTTCAGCCTCACCTTCCGAAATCTCCCCCCCAAAACCCTAATTTTGCTAGGATGACACAGCGCAGCTACCGGCGATCGCCACCGCCTCGAGACGAAAGAGGGGAAACCGGATTAGGGTCGGGGACGGTACGAAGCGAGATGGACGACTGAGCGGGATCGTCGGCGCCGGCGCTGGATTGATCGGAGGTTGCTGCGACCGACGCAGCATTTGGTGCTCGCTTATTCTGCCTCAGGACGCGTACGGAGTGTCGCCTCCTCGCATCGGAATGCGGCGCATCGCAAGCCACGTGGCTTCTCCTATCTGCGATAAAGATAGCGGCCGTTATATACTCTACAAAGATCCGGTATATTGTCCAATTCTCGGTTTGTAAATTATAAATTTGATAAAGTTTGCAGTAAATTAGCACATTTTTGTTAATTGTTGGGGTATGTCGTAAAATTACCCCTTGAAAAATATCTTAAGCCCCCGCATTCGCGGACGCAGCCTCATCCCTTGGCTCCTTTCTCGAGCAGCCAGGAAATGGGCGTGCTCTCACTTCATCCTCCTCGATTCCATACCAATCGCTTCGATTCCGTCCACTGTTCTACTAGAGCAGTGCCACATCTATCTCTCTTCTCGCCGACTCCGCAGAGAAATCATCTTCGAGTTCGACGTTTTTCGGTTCCCGGAGCCACAGAGGATGGATTCGTGGTGGTCGAGGACGATCTCAAGGCTCTTCTGCAGGTCATTTTTTTTCCTTCCTTCCTTCTTGATTTTTTGCCTTTTCTATGTTGCGTTTAAGAATGGGGGAGCGAAGACAACTATGAAGGATCGAGCTCTGCAAGTGCGTACGAAAAATTTAACCTTTGTGTTATATTGGAAGTCTGGACTGTATTTTTGGGCGTTTGTATTCCGAGAAATTTAGATTATCGATGATGTAAGGGTTGTTCTGGTCGTTGAGAAAAGGTGGAAGGTTGCAGTTCGACACTCTAGCGATATAATAACCCGAGTAAAAAGAGAGAGGTTTCCGGGAGTTGAATGGAAACTTCATTTACTGCATGGACTTTTATAGAGGATCTTCCAAGGACAAGGGGTTTGAAAAGTTGTAATAGCGTTAGTATGTGTCTATGTGCTTGCATCATTAATAGTTGCTTACATTGCTTGATTCCATTGGATTTATAGAATTTTTTTCCTAAATGGCATTTGTTAATCGGCTAATTTAACTGTAATTGACAATGGTTATAAACACGCTCATTCCTGACTGTTCTGACACTGTTTATGAACATGTTTGATCTAACCTCATTGGAAGTTTACTTGGTCAGATATCCAGAATAACCTAGTCAAATGTCTAACAATGACATTTACAGTCGTTTATCGTATTTAACTCTTCTCAGAGTTATGTACAAGGTCTTTAACTCTGATATAGAATTCTAGATTAAATCGTGTGACAATGATGAACTTTAGTTTACATTTATTATTGTTTTGCAAGAATAAGCACTCTATGGTTCATATTTCTCAGGTTTTACCTAGAGATTTGCGAGAAAATCTGCAAAATGAGCCAAGAAGAGATCAACTCTTAGAGGTAACAATGCATTCTTCACCTAGACCATTATATCACTTGTCAGTTTTCTTTATGTTAAATTTTGTTCATTATGGAATAATTTTTCTTTGGGACTTTTAGGACAGCCGCAGAGTTGCTTATATTGAATTTTGTTCTACCCATCTTGTATAGGTTGTATTGGATTTGGGCCGCCGACCTGAAGCACGTTACCTTGGAGAATCCGGTGGGAAGTATCTAAGAGACAAAGAGGTGATATTAGTAACTCATAAAAATCTTTTTTGCTACATGATATTTTTTTCTTTATATTATATTCTTTACTCTGTTACGCATAACCTAAATTCACTTATGCTCCATGTGCAAGATTTCACTGGAGGAGTTGGAAGAAGCACAAAATGTGGTTGGAGAATTTGGAGGAGACAACAGAGCTGGTGTTGAAGGTACATTACATAGGATATCTGCAATAAGGAGTAGAAAAGGACTCATTGTTGGATTGACATGTAGAGTTGGTCGAGCAGTTAGTGGTCATGTTGACATGGTGCGTGATCTCCTGGAGTACAAAGAGAGCATCCTCTTCTTAGGAAGGTATTTATTTCGTCTTTACAGTAAGATATTTAATTTAGGAAGAGAAGTACTAAGGTGAAGAATGTTTAAGCAATTTGCATTAAACTTTGGCAGTGTTTGCATGCTATTTCCTTCAAACTAATTAAAATTTCAATTATGAAAATTAGCGAGAGTTGATTATGTGAAGGTGAAAGAAACAACATCCCTATAACTAGGAACTAATTGTTCTCACAAAGGAGAAGGTCAAAACAATACAATAAAATAGAGAAGAATTGAAGACCTAAAAGAATCTTTTAGCATGATGGATTAACATGCCAGCTATATTATTATGATTCTTTCAGGATAGATAGAATATAATCATTCCTTACATGTCATGAGAACATTTACTAGGTAATATTACCTGATAAAACTCATTTGATACATCAATATGTACAGGTTGGTAATGCAACACGGGCAAATCATGCTATTAAAATTCAATTCTCAATGAACAAGGAAGAAAAATAATAGTGTTAACTAAAAGAATGATCAAATAAATGGGATCTTACCTCTAAAGACTCAAAATTAGACCAAGTCATTCAAGAAAAAAAATATTATCTCTAAAATAATAACTAGCTTTTATAGGGAGTTAATTTTATATATAACCTACAATAAAACTTTTTAACAACTCTCATAAATTAAAAACATATAGAATTTTTAAACTTTAAAATTTAAATGAAATTTCGAAACTGATCTCTAAATTTTGAACCTCATCATTCTTCCCAATCAAGGATAATTTGACTCCAAGCATTCTCTACTACCGAAGTAAATGAAAATAACTTGCATTTCTTTTGAATTTCTAATCTAAGTATTAACGAATCACAACCTACCTTCTTTGCTAATATCACCTTTGCTGCATAAATTTTCAAATTATGATGGGTATTCTACTACATGTAAGTATATATTTTAGCATTATAAATTCGTTGATTGTTAAAATAGGGGAATCTATGTTTCTTTACGTTAACATTCCAATTGAGACCAATGTTCGGTACGTTCTGGAATGTACCAATTGCTGATATTGTGGAAATTCCACTAATATGTTCTACGGGTCCACTAAATGAGTGTGAATTTGACAAATCACACTCGTTCTTCACTAAAGGTCATGCCATATTGCCATGATAGTATACAACTTGATGCAGCACAAACAAATTGCACCACCAAAATTCAGTTCTTAATGAATGAGGAGGGAAATAATATTATTAACTGAACCTTTTATATTCTCAAAATAACACCAGTCATTTAAGAAAAAAAACTATTTTATCTCTGAAATTATAATTAAAAAAAAAATAAAGGGCTTGATTTTAACTCTTAACCTATATTAAACATTTTAACAAATCTTGAAAATTAAAAGCATATAGAAAATTTAAAATTTAAAATGATTTTTTTTAAATGGATCTCTAAATTTTGAACTGCATCAGCTGGTTCTTGAATGATACTGGAAATGCAAATTAACATGATTGCTATCCTTAATTTTCTATTGTGCAGGCCTGGAGTTGGTAAGACTACTGTCATGCGAGAGATTGCGCGCGTCTTAGCTGACGAACTCCACAAGAGAGTGGTATGTCTTACTTACTTTTCACGTGCTTGATAAAAATTCCATATCCATTGCATATTGGGTCAAGTTTTTCATCACTTCGTTGATGATTAGGATAGGTAATTGTGGACACCAGCAATGAGATTGGAGGTGATGGCGATATTCCACATGTAGCAATAGGTGGTGCAAGGAGGATGCAAGTACCAGAACCATCAATGCAGCACAGGGTCATGATTGAAGCAGTTGAGAATCACATGCCTGAGGTGGTTATCGTTGATGAAATTGGTACAGAAGCAGAAGCACTTGCTTGTCGCTCGATTGCAGAAAGAGGAGTCATGCTTATTGGCACTGCTCATGGAGACAGATTGGCAAATATAATAAAGAATCCTACACTATCTGATTTGGTACGAAGTACTAAAGTTTAATTTAATGTGATAAAATTTCTCATAGACCTTGGAGAATGTTACATATATTAGACCTTAGTGAGCCTTGTACTGCCTTTACTTTCAATGTGTATTAAATTCTGCCCATATTCCACAGTGAAGATATATTTATGAAAAAAGCTGTCATGCGAGAGAAAGATTTAATCTGTATGATAAGCAAGATGGCACTAGCTAGCATAATATCGACAATCTTTTATTACATCATCTTTGCTGGCATTGCTGTGCTTATGGATTTGTTGAAGTCCTTGTTCAAATTGTGTGGGCATTACCAACAGAAGCGCATATGCCAGTTCTGTGGGATCAATCAGATTTGAACTGAACCGGCAAGCTCAAATAAGTTTATGTCTCAGGGTGACATGACTGCAATACTATCTGGCTTGTCCTTTGTTAGTTTTCCTACTTTCGTTTGTATAATTTTCTCTGAGCTTTGTTCTCTGGTCTCTTTATGCTTGGTTTGCTTAATTGCTTCTATTCCTTTTCAGGTCGGTGGAGTGGAAACAGTCACACTAGGAGATGACGAGGCAAGAGCTAGACGTAGTCAAAAGAGCATTCTTGAGAGGAAAGCTCCACCAACATTTCCATTCCTGATTGAAATGAGGGAGAGAAACTACTGGGTGACTCATCGGGTAAACCCTTTCCCCTAGACAATCCAGCCAAGCACTTATTGCATAAAATTTGAATGTGGACACAGAACTATAGGAACAGAAAATGATTTGTAAGGAGCCAGGTGAATCGATGCTTTTGGTTTTCTGTATGACCATAGGTTTCACGTAGTTTTTACCGTGCTTATTTAATTGTTTCCAAAGGTAGAAAACTTAGTAGAAATGTTGACTTAGTGCGACTGCCTTGCCAAGATCTTGTTAAAATTTTCTCAATTTCATCAATGATAATATTATCTGTCTCGTGTAGGACTTGCATTGAGATAGAGCTTAGAACTTCTCGGTTGGCAGGGTTACTACTAAACAAACTTCCAAATCAAACCAGGATCATTCGTTTGTAATTTTCCAAATTGAACCAAACATAGCTTTCTAAAGAAAATTTATATCATAATTTGTATGCCTGTTATATGTCTTTGTAATCTTCCTGTCTTATGCTCACCCTCAGTTTGTCAATGCTGAAGCATATAATGTCTCACGGTTCTTTGTTCCGCAGACAGAAAGAAGTGTCGATATGTTGCTTGTTGGCAAGAAGCCATTGGTCGAGGTAAAAGCTCAATAAAAAAAAAACAACAAAAGCTTTTGTTTTTGGGTATAATTACAATACTCTTTCTGCCGTGATGTGTTTGGTATCACCAGCAAACATCTTTTTGGTTTCAGATAAGGAAGAGAGATGATGAGTTCAAAGTTGTAGTAGAGAGATGGAAAACATACGACGGAGACGGTATATGATGCCTCTCAAGCATTGCCTTATATTGCTAGAGCATGTTATCCAAACTATGGATAATGGCTATTTGTGTTCTTTGATGATGTATAAGAAGAAATCACAAGTATCGACAAATAGAAAAATGATCGAATTTAGAAGGATAAAAGTTTAATTGTTATCGATGGTGATGATGATGTATATGAGGGTTACATATTTTGTATTTAATTTTAATTTTCCTTTTCATTTGAATTTGGGATAAGCTTTGTTTGTTTCTTCGCCTATTTAGGGATGATAATGGTCGGATTTAGGTGGGTTTCTATATCTTTGTCTCCATTTCAATTTATTATGTCCATTCCTGTCAGGTTTTCAATTTTCCTTCTTATTCACTGGAGATCGAATATTTAATCAGAGATGAATATTCAACTAAAATATATTAGAAAAAACAAATTAAAAGCACACTCCTAATTTAATCTGATTTAATTAGATATTTGGGTTGGGTAGGAGTATCAAGTATGAATCTATTATACTTGTCTCAACATTTTTAATATTTATACTTGATTATTTAAACGGGTGTAAAATTTTTTATTTATACTTGATTATTTAAATGGGTGTAAATTTTTTTTTTATTTGAGTGGGATATTAAATTCTTTATCGGAGGAAATTATTATCTATACACTTATTTGAGTTTAAAATTCTTGTTATTTTCCATTTAAACAAAGCTTTTTTTTTTCCCCAAATTTTTTTACACGTGGACAATATAAATTATTTCATATCCATAAAATTTCATAACTTTTTAAAAATGTCTTTATCTTTAATTCATATCATATATAATAATATAATATGATTGAATTTAAATTGAAACATAAAGAAATGGTATTTAAAAATAAAATAACATATAGTGAGTATTTTAAGAAAAATTAAATAAAACCTAAAATTATTTCTCGAAAATGATCACGACGGTCAATTTCACTAGTAGTTTCATCATCATCGTCCACTTGCAAGCACAAGGAACATTTGAGGGTGGTCGTGTTGTTAACTTCCATCGTCGTTAGATAGCGCCAAGGACTTTGGAGCGAAGAAGCCGTGGGAGACGATGGCGACAGAGAAATTGGGGATCAAGATCGAGAAGAACCCGCATGAATCCAAGATCGCTGATCTCGGCGTCAGGCAATGGCCAAAGTAAATGAATCCTCTCTTTCGATCGAGATTTCTTTTTCATTTTCCTCGTGTTTTCAACAATATTTAGTTCGACCTAGAATTTTTTTTTTTTTTAGATTCGTTGAAAATGGTTTGATTAGTGTTATGATGAACCTTGAAGATCAGGAAGGGCAAAGGGCAATGAGATTTGTCTGACCTTTTGAGGATGAATAATTGAAATGGCCGACATCATTATGGATTTTGAAAAAACAATGCTTGGACATAGATTTTTCTTACTTAAATGGAGAGAAGAGAAAGAAATTTCAGTGTTAAACTTCATTTAAGTTATAATTAAGCTGTAGATCGATATGTGGCAATATGGTTGATTGGCTATGCTTGTAACATATAACTATCACCTTTCTCTCTGTTGGCTAGTTCGCTGATTCTATTTTAATTGTTATCTTGACTTAATGGCTTGTTTTCTGGGGCCACTTTGTTGAACTTTGGGAGTTATGAAATCGAGAATCATTTCATCTTAGTTGGACATGGAAATGAGAATCCAATATTGTATTGCCCAAAAGTAATCCACGTATTTCTACAACGACATGATATTATTCACTTTGGACCAATGTTTTAAATCGCGTAGCGTTGGTTTATAGCGTTTTTGTCTTATCATCGTGTAGCGTAAATAGCGAAGCGCAAGCTTTTCGTGCACGTTAATTTAAAAAAATATATATATTTATATAAGTAAAATAAAAATAACATAACCTAACATTAATCATAACAATTCATTACATGCAAAAATATCCACGAACAACAATTATAAAAGTCTTATAATTAAAAGTTTAAAACAATATACCAAAATAACAATTTAAAAAGTCTTATAATTATTGAAACAACATAACCTAAAAATAATCAGTATCATCCAACTCTA
>JBBPFQ010833999.1:0-12479 GCA_037974815.1 Kaempferia elegans
CTACGCTTCTAGCGATGCCTTCGCCACCGTCAGACGCTACGCTTCCAGCACCGCCAAAGGCGTCCTGCGGTGCCTTCGTCGCCGTCAGATGCCTCCCTCCTCACGATCCGCAGCGCCTGCGGAGATATTTCGTCGAAAATTAAATTTAGATTTAATTAATTTAAACAATTCCCAAGGTAGGCGTGATATTTTAAGTAGATTTTTATAAACCCTAATTAAAATATCCCAATTAAATATATAAAAAATATATTTAAAATTAAATTTTTTAATAAATTTTATTAATTAATATTCTAAAAAATATCTTTTAATGTTTTAAATTTTATTTAGAAATTATAAAAAAATTATAATAAATCTGATTTATATTCTAATATATTTTTATTATTTTAAATTTCATTTAAAAGTTTTTAAAAAATTATAAGAATTCAGATTTATATTCTAATATTTTTTTAATTATTTTAAATTTTATTTTAAAATTATAATAATTCAGATTTATATTCTAATATTCTAAAAAAGTTTTAAAAAATATAATAAATTAAATTTATATTCTGATAATTTTTTTATTATTCTATATTTTTTTACTATTTAAAATTTATATTATTTAAATTAATAATTAATTTATATAATTATTATATATAAATTAAGTGTTAATTTATATTTATTAATAATATTTTTATCTTAGAATTAATTTGAATTTATATAAAATCAATATACAACTTATTTTTAAATTATACAAATAAATATATTTATCTAATAATTATTATATAAAAATTTTAAAAATATACCGAAACAGTATCGGCATAGCATAGCATAGCACAATACGATACCGAAACTGTATCGTTTCGATCTAGGACCAAAACCTCGGCAGGGGTTGAGATTTTAAATCTTGCTCAAAACTCAGTATTCAATAAGTCAACATTAGGTGAGCACTAATTGCTATCCAAAAGGGGTCGTAGAACTCTAATATTTTTTCCAAAATCTAGAAAAATAATAGTATCGTTAATGACATGAAAATTTCTCAGAAGCAAACAAGTAGAATGCTTTGTTAATTAATCTACAAGATAAAATTCCAATAGAAATGGCAAACATTCTCATTGCTATTGATGCTCAGATGATGAGATTACTGACCCAACATGAGTGAATCATCTAAAGGCAAAGTCAATGGGAGTATGCAATAAAACTCTTGATGTGTACAAATTGTAATAGAGGGCCCTCCTGGAAAATTGGCTTTATTGTAAAGACCTGGTCCTGGATCAGTCCATGCACAATCATCTGCATGGTACCTTGAAGTCTTTATTGCCTCCTTTAATCAAAGCCTGGTCAGTATGTTTATCCCAATGTCATATTGTTACCTAGCTTGGAAATTAACCTACTTAAATTTGAGATGGTAAAACAAAACTGACTAACAGACCCGGTGGTGAACAATCAAGAGTTCAACTTGATGATTTCACAGCCCCTATTTATCCCTCCACAACAAAATGGACTTGAGAGAGCCATCTCTAACTAGACATTTATTAAATGCCAAAATTATTATCACAAGCAAGTGAAATAGGGTTAACTTGGTGCTGGAACTTCCACCAGAATGAGGCCATTAAGTATATAAAAATTAATGGACTTGCATTACTAATTCATAATAAAAAAAGAATGGAAACGGCCAACCAGAAGTAGCATTTAACCACATCACATTAATAATTCATTAATAATGATACAATAAGATTTACCTGTGTGGATATATTTTAAAGCACGAAGTAACTGATAAAGAAAAAATTGGTAGTGTTCCTTTGTCAAGTCATCATTTGCCTTAATTACTTGGTGGAGATCAGATTCCATGAGCTCAAAAACAACATAAATATCTTTGAAATCCCTCCTTGATGGAGGCAACATTATGTGTTTAATCTCCACTATGTCTGGATGCCTTAAGAGACGAAGAAGTTTGATCTCACGAAGAATTCTGACAGCATCAGATATATGTTCAAAAATATCATGGATCTTCTTTATTGCTACCTTCTCGCCAGTATGTATATCAATTGCCGAGCAAACTACTCCATAGCTACCTTTGCCAATAACCTCCTGAATCTTGTATCTATTAGCATCACCATACTCGCTGAAAAAGTCTAGTTCTGGTGAATTCTGCAGAAGACAAAAACAAAGAAGCAAAGTTAAATGTGAAAGATAAAGAGATGCCACATAGTTTGCAAATGCACTTAATTCATGCAAGAAAAAATGACTAGCAGTATGTTGTGAATCTAAAATTACTGAGACAAAACTATGAATTTGTGGGGAAAATAGCATGGTTTAAGTTCCTTAGATTCTACAGATGAACACCACAAAGTGACCATCTGAAAATTCATATTTGACCCATAATTTGGTTCATCATCAGCAAAATCCGTTAGGAAGCAGAATTCTAAAGATACAGATATGACCACAATTGAGAGAAAAGACTCTTCTGGCAACTGAAATAAGTGATACAGGGTTACCGACAAATGGAATAGCAAAACTGTCCGAAAAGCCTATGAAAGCTCGTAGTTAAATTTAATAGATGAAACCAAAAGACCTGGTACATTCACCGATCATAATCAAGATATAGAAAAGTAAACAAGAAAAGAGTGATGAGTATCTTAACTACAGTTTCTTGGACTCCATTCCAATTGATTTTTAGGTCAAAAAATTTCAGATGAACAGCAAAAACTGAAGTCGAGTGTCTGGCATCAGATTCCTCTAGTAGAATTAATAAGAACCAGTAGGTGTGCTAGAGAAATTATACAGAAAAAGTAGAGTCCTTCCAACAAAACCAGATTTAACCAAAAAACATCATTTCCGATCAATCAACAATAGCCAAAAATAGACAGTTTGGGTATCAAAAAGGACATTATATAAACTTAAAGAGAAGGCGGATTGAAGAAAGCTGCCAAATTGAAGAGAACCGAAAGAACAAAAAGACAACCAAAGGCCGGACACAGAAGAGATTCGAATTGTTGCAACCGAGAAAAAAACCAAACACGCAAAACACGGATTCAGAAATCCCACCTTCTTACGCTGATCTTGCTGCATTTGTACAACTAGCCACTTGGAATTCCTCACGGAAAAGCCAAATTTACTTTTTTTTTTTCCCTCTCTCTCTCTCTCTCCTACCTCTTTCTTCACAACCCCCTTTTGTTTCTTTCTTTCTCCCGAGAGCCGTAAAATTCTTGCACAAGAAGTCAAAAAGAACAGATCGCCACGGGAACCAGCTGCATTTGTCCTATCGTCCCATGCACCAATGCCCCTAGTCCCACTCACGCGTTGTATTCCACCGACCCACCGACTAACACAGCAACCGGATCCAATCTCAGATGTACTCACAAGCCCTCGACGAAGAAACAGCTACACGAACACCGTCCACCACAATCACGAACAGAGACAACAGCGCCGGCAGATCAACCACATACCCCTTCCTTCCTGCATCTGCCGCCGTCCAAGATCCAGCCCCTCCGCCCTCCAAACGGAAACCAAAGCTCCGCCCCCACCTCGGCCTCGACCGAACAGCTCGAGACCTCGACAAATCTCCAACCTCAAACGAATCAGACCCTAAACCAAACCCTAATCCAAGGGCTTGGTCGCAGAGAGAGGCCAATCGAGGGCGACATAGAGAAGAGAGAGAGAAAAGGGGTGGCAGCGAAAAAAAAAATAAAATAGATATAGGCTCTGATACCATGTAGAAACTGAGAAAGAGGAAAAACAAAACAAAACTATTATTGATTGGTTATCTTTGCCCTAAGGCAAGTACCATATATATATAGCATACAATGAATACTTGGTCAATTAACCAAGTAAGAGAATTATTCTAAGAAAATACTAGAATTATACCTAAAACCCTAATTTAAAAGAGAAAAGATTAAATTGCCAGGCTATAAACAAATAATATAATTATAATCTAACATGAATAACTAAAATAAACCTAATGGTTCTTATTCACTTGTGACGAATGACAATTTGTTGGGAAACAAGGTGGCTTAAGCCAAGCACAATGGAAGTTCAGGGCTGAAAATCATCAGGACAAGCACAAAAGGTTGTGAGCATCGAACAGTTAAGCTCATCGGGTGGTTGACAAGCTAGCAGAAAGGCCATGGTTTTGATTCAAGATAGTCTAAGTTATCTCAGTTCGAATGCAATGTGGAGGAAGGGTGTGCAGTTGCTGCAACTTTCATACTGGAACACAGTCTTAAGTAGTTAGAACTAAGATCCTTCTCTTTATTCCCTACTCAAGACAATAAAACTATCTAACCAAAAACATTGATACACTGGGAACTCAAAGGAAAGCAAATGAGAAGAGCAATTATGCAAATTAAGATGAATGCAACTGAGATGAGTAACAACCAAAGCATTGAAAAATCAAGCATATCGAAAGCATATTTACGTCATCCAGGGTCGATCAGTGGAGACAAGAGCTACAGCCGGTCTGTTCAATCGCTTGGTAATGCTAGGAAACTTGTCCAAGAATTTGGGCTCGACGACAAGCCAGAAATCCAGCTCCCTGTTGCGCTCCCCAAAACACCGGCGCCTCTCGAACAATAGTTCTTTGAAATGTTCCTCCTCATCAAGCATGAATTTTGCATTGGCCACTGCAAAGTAGTACCTCCTTGTTTTTTCCTACAGTTTCGTGCTCATCAGAACAAATAACATCTCAAAACAACAACATAAGTCTTCTCATTTACAGTCTGAAATGACACTAGCTTTTCATTATCCTGTCAAATTCTATATTCAAACAAATATCAAACCGCTTAGCAAGTTATTTCAGCTTTGCACTAGCTCAGAGCCATAAGAAATTCTAATCACCAAATGCCATGTATCAATTGTCATATAATGATCAGAGCTTAAGTAAAAGCCAGTTCATGGAGATTCCTAATTTTGAAGAACGAGTGCTGAATCTAAAGTTATGTTCAACACTTGTACCTCTTGGGCAGGGTCAGACGAACCGATCTCATCGGAGTCCACGGCCACAGCTCTGACCACAGGAACCGAGGAAAGGCGAAGCCTTTCTTGGCGACAACGCCGACCGCGGTCTCCTCCGCCGCGCTCTTCGAGATGGGAGGCGTTGGGAGGGAAGAGAACCGGAAGTCGCCGAGGGGATGAGCCTTTGTTAGCTTGTTTCGCGACGTATCCGGCGCACGGGCCGAAGGTTAAGGTCGCCAGAGCCGCCATTGCCCTGCCTGGAGAAAGAAGCAAGGGAAAAGCAGCAACAGCGTTGGGAAGATGGAAAAACGAGTCGGTGACCTTATCCTCAACAGGCGTCCGGTATAATAGATGGGTTTTGGTAGATTGAGTGAGGGGAACCGGTTGGATTAGGTGCTTAGGTTGCGGTTGGATTCTACTGGTATTGGAATAAATCTATGGTGAGATTTGAGTGAATCTATGGTAAGATCTACATTTTATTAATGCCGTTAATGGCTCATCAGTAACTAAATTAACTGATTTTGAATTTCTGCTTGTCTCAGGGTAAAATCACAATATATATATATATAATCTATAAGATCCAATCATTACAAACAAACAAACAAAATGGACAGATATATATAATTCTTGATTGTTATATAAATTTATTCTATCAGGAATGTTGTTCGTGGCTTAGTGGCTGGCGTGCATGTGAATCGTTGTCCAGGATTATAATTTAAAATGAGGTTACTTATTTTAACAAAGTTATAAATTTCGTCTTAAGTAACTTAAAAGTGATTATGAGAACAAGCAAATTGCTTGAAATAAGATCTTGATAAAATAAATAGGCATGGACATTTGCTGACAGCTATATATATATATAAAGACTAGAGCGAAAGGGCACTGCCATTTCTTTCTCTGCAACGCAATTCTCTCACCAACTTCGTGTTCAGTGGAAGGAGTCCATCGCCGTGGGCGCATCCTCGCGATCCAAAGCAAGGGGAGACGAACTCTGCTTTGAATACAACCCCTCCCTTTGTTTCTTGCTTTGCTTCTCGTGTCTCTCGAAAGGTTTGACCTTTTTGTTCTTCCGAGCTTTGTTTTTTTTTTCTTTTAGATTTGATCCTTTGTTCGGGTGGAAAATCACTTCTTGATGGTCTTTTTTGGCGTGGTATGTTTCCGATGCAGTTAGCGATTTGGATATAGAGGTTTTGTTTGTCTGCGTGGGGGCTAATGGCGGACGAGGCTAGGGCGCGGAAGGTCCTGCCTCCGGGAAGCATGGTCTACGGTGGGCGCTGGTGGTGGCGCACGGCGACGCGGACGTGGATCTTGCGGTTGGGGTCCAGCATCCTCATCTGGACGTTGCTGATGCAACTGGCTTCAGTGTGGCATCCGCGGCTCCCCAAGTCATCGAGCGCCGCTTGCTTCGACGGCCGCGGTGCCGCAGCCAGCGGCGGCGGCGGCAGGAGCGGTCTCAACGCTTCCACCAACCTTTCCGTGCTTGGTGGCGAAGAACACGCACTGTCCGGAACCCGCTCCGCCCCTCGCGTCCTTCTTCCACGGAGTGAGTCTCGATTCTTCCTCTTTTGTTTTTTAATTTCATTTTTATGCGAAATGTGCCTTCTTTCTTGATACCATTTTCTTGCGATGGTAAATTCTTTCATGTATGTTTGTGACTTTGTGGACTGCGCTAGTTTGCTTGATATTTTGGTTTGCTTAAATGTCGATGATCGGAATTGGATATGCAAACTGAAATCAGACTTTTCCTTGCAGCAAAAAATGTCTCTACTTTCTTGTTTCGAAGATATCAACACTTTTCGTGTCTTTCTTCAATCTTTAATTCTGAAATTTACTCTCGTGATAGGAGATATAGGATTTTTAGCATCTGATTGCATAAGATATAATGGGAATAAAGTGTTTGGTGTAAGTTCAATATATCATTAACATAAAGTACACATGTCCCTGTGAAGATTGAGATAAAGAACATGAGTTACAGCAAAAAGTTTACGGAGTCTGAATTTGATGCTGAGAAAGCTGTTTCTTGTTTCACAAAAGTGGAGAAGCAAATTCGAAAAGCGGTTGAGACTGAGTGAGTTCTGGTGGCTGTTCAGAACCATTTTCTTCAATACGTTTTGGCTTATAGACCTACCAAAACAAATTAACAAATATTAAAGAACAGATGAAATAATATGGATACAATGTTTCATTTTTATCAGCAAAACATAGGTTTCTGCCATTTCTCTCTATAGTTCAAGATTAAACTCAAAGGTTCAATTCTCAAGAGAAACTTATAAATCAAAGATTTTAAAATATAATTGAGTGAAAACTGTGTTGGTGAAAAGCAATTTCAATAGTAAGACAAGAACAAAGGAATAATTGAAATAGATGAACGTAAAACAGTTTTATTGGTTTTAATCAGTTATATGAGTTTTATTTTTCTTGGATGTGTTTCTAACAAGAAAGCAACATTGTCTTGTGTTGCAGAGATGACAATGTTAAGATGAATGTGTGAGATAATGAGAAAAGTCAAAATAGAAGATGAATGTATAGTTGGCTGAAGAAGATGTTGAAATGTGAGAAGAAGAGAAGTTGATGCAAGATTAGGATTGTTGAGCACATGGAACAGCCAGCATTGAGCAACAATGCTTAGAAAAAACAGAACTTATGTTGGATCGCATGCTCCATAAGTGAGCCAATAGGACCAAAGCCTACTTGTAAAATCAAATCAAGTTCATGAGTTTACAACTTGGAACACAAACTTATTCGCGATCTGAATTTAAGAGCAATTTTGATGTGTTCTAATAGGCTCGTGTTGTAAACTTGAATGCTTATCAGTCTACCCATGAGTTTTGATGAGACTGAGGACATGTCCATGTAGCTTAAAGTTGACTGTGACCGACCCTTTCCACAATAATACCTTCTTCATTTCCTATTTTCTTTTATGCCACTGACTTGCTCTTCATATCTATTAATGCGTTGGTGCATTGGGACTGTAGCTTGTACATGAGTGGATTTGATGATCAAGATCTTATTGCTGGAAAAAAAATAACAATGAAATATCCTGCTATCCAATTTGTTTGAATTCTAAATGAAATTATATATATAGATATAGATACAATAAACATGCATTTTTTTGGTCACAAATCGTGATGTGTTTTCATTTTTCAGGACTTTACAGAAGTAATGGTTATCTTAGGGTGTCATGCAATGGAGGCCTGAATCAGATGCGTGCTGCGGTCCATAAATCTTTTCCTTTTGTTTTCTACTTCCTGAATCATTCATGCATTTCCAAATATGTTTTTTTAGCCAGATCATGCAGGCGGTCTTAAGTTGCATGTGATATGTTATGATTGTTATTGGGATTTTTGCAGATATGTGATATGGTTAGTATAGCCCGTTATCTCAATCTAACGCTTGTAGTTCCTGAACTTGATAAAACATCTTTTTGGGCTGATCCTAGGTATATATTTTATTGTTAGCTTTCATAAATGTGGCCTACTTTCTTTTAATCTGGACCTACATTTTGACTAATGTTTTTTTGTTCTTTGCAGTGATTTTGGTGATATATTTGATGTAGACCATTTTATTAATTCTTTGAGAGATGAAGTGAAAATTGTAAGAGCGCTCCCTAAAAAGTTTAGCAAAACGATCCATACTGAAGTATTCTCAATGCCTCCTGTTAGTTGGTCTGGTTTGAAATACTACTTGAAGGAGGTTAGCTAAGAAAGTCCTTCAATTCATTGCTATTATTATTTTCTATTCCAGATGAGTGATCTTTTAAGAAATGTTAATCACAGATCTTACCTCTTATAAGGAAACACAGAGTAGTTCATTTCAATAGAACAGATACTCGTCTTGCAAATAACGGATTGCCTTTACGCCTCCAAAAACTTCGTTGCCGTGTTAACTACAAGGCCCTAAGATTTACACCTGCAATTGAAGCCCTTGGCAATAAGCTCATCTCAATTCTCCAGAGAAGTGGATTCTTTGTTGTTCTTCACCTGCGATACGAGATGGATATGCTCTCTTTCTCTGGTTGCACACATGGTTGCTCTGCCAAAGAGACTGAAGTTCTCACAAGGATGAGGTTTGTCATTCTTTTGCTCATTCCTTTTGTGGTCCTTTTGGTTTATCAGTAATAAAAGGTCCTTTACGTATCTTTGGATCTCAAGATATGCCTATCCATGGTGGAAAGAGAAAGAAATAATATCAGAAAAGAAAAGATCAGAAGGTTTGTGTCCCCTTACACCTGAAGAAACAACACTAGTGTTACGAGCCCTAGGTTTCGCAAGTGACACCCTAATTTACATTGCCTCTGGTGAAATCTATGGCGGGGAAAGAAGAATGGCTTCCTTGAGGGCTTCATATCCAAGAATAGTAAGACATTTGTCTTTTGACTGTTTCTTAGATATCGTTACGATATAATGACCCAGAACCTTTCAATTCAGTTAAGGAAGGAAATGCTTCTTAGCGCTGAGGAGTTGAGCTCCTTCCAAAACCATTCGACTCAGATGGCAGCATTGGACTATATGGTTTCAGTTGCTAGTGGTGTCTTTGTGCCCACCTTTGATGGAAATATGGCCAAAGTGGTAGAAGGACACCGAAGGTTGTTTGTTCATTATCAAAATTCAACAATGATCTTCATTTAACTTTTTGTAATACCTGATGTTTGTTATATATATGTTCAATCTCATCCAATACCTGTGTTGTTCTTGTGCATTTCATGGTTTGTTAATTCTTCTTCCTTCTTTGTAGGTATAATGGTTTCCATGAGACAATTGCGTTGGATAGGAGAGGACTAGTAAAGCTTTTGGATCTTCTCGAGGGCGGGAAACTATCCTGGGATGAGTTCTCGACCGCGGTTAGGGAATTGCACAAGGACCGAATGGGCCAACCAACATTAAGGAAGGTCCTTCCTGGCCGACCGAAAGAAGAGGACTATTTCTATTCCAATCCTCAAGAGTGTACCGGCCCCTCGAGGATCAGAAGTATTGGATCAAGGAAATTCGACATCTAACATCTGTTGCTATTGCGGCTGCCTTCCCTGATGGAATTCAGGTTGATGCGCAGCTCCAATTCTAAACTCTGATCGACTCTTGCTCTTTATTTTTTGGGCAAGCCTGAAGTTCAGATGCTTACAGATGCAACTCTGGAAGAGGATCAGAAGTTGGAAGCAGAGCTCATTGAAACAAATATTGATTACTGATTCACCATTCTTTCATTTCTTATCAGGAGTTTAGTGTGAATTTTTTGTCAAAAATATTTTGGATATGATAAATATCGAAGTTTAGTGTGCCCTTTTGATAATTCTTAAAATCCAGGCGCCTCTTTGTTAACATGTCCGTATGTTTTCAATCGTTGTCAGCTGAGTAGTTTATATTTGGATTCCGCATTAACTACCAATTATAACGAAGGTGAAAATCCGCGTAGCACGGAACGGGTAAATTAAAAACTTTTCTCTTTTTTTTTATTTATACTGCTACTTTTGTTCTCTTCCGCTGACTTCCACAGAGAAGACGACGACCCTCCTCCGCCATTAATGCTCGGCCCTTTTAGCTCTTTTCCACTCTCACCAACGCAAACCACCTTTCTTCGAGCCCTAATTTACTCTCGGGTGAATCGATTTCCGTTCCCGTAGCTCTCAACTTCCCGATTTTGTTGTTTTTAGAATTTCCTGAAGCATTTCCCTAATCGCGACGGTTTGATTCTGACCTTTCCTATGCCTTTAGGAACAAAGAGAAGCTATTTTGTGATTCTTGAGTCTCTCGTTCGTCGAAAGGCGTTGCTTTTGTTTGTTTTGTTCCTCATGCTTGATTTGTATCTCTAGGTTGTCTCGTGAGACACCGGAGTTGTCTTTACCTTATTTCCATGGCGGAGTCACAGACTGATTCTTATTAATCCGGAGAACTTTTTTGATTTATTATCGGTGCAAATTGATTTGTTTTTGTCGTTTTGTTTATTGCTGCAGCTATGTAGTATGTTGGCATTTGACATGGCCCCGTTGGTTATTATGTTTACTTTTCCTCTTTTGATTTAATAGAATGTTTTTTTTTCCTTGCAGAGCAGCAATGTTGTAGGTGATCGTAACAAATTGGGTACGCATGTCCTTCATCTTCACAGCCACAAAAGATTTATTTTTAATTTTATTTT
The DNA here is from genome assembly GCA_037974815.1 of Kaempferia elegans. Classification (NCBI taxonomy): domain Eukaryota; kingdom Viridiplantae; phylum Streptophyta; class Magnoliopsida; order Zingiberales; family Zingiberaceae; genus Kaempferia; species Kaempferia elegans. The sequence goes on from JBBPFQ010833999.1 coordinate 11,059, forward strand.
ATCTAACTAATCTGCGGTTGTTAAATCAATCGAACCCATTTGTTTCAAAAGGAAACTTGTTTGTGTTTCGTCAACTTGTTTAGTTTCTTACATTGATACAACATTTTATTCATCAGAAGAATTGATACTATTCACAGTCAAATTCTCCTGTTATTGACTAGTATTTTGCACCATTAACCGGTGTAATCCTGAATGGAATTTGAGGGTAGTTGTTCTTGAAAGTGTGGATAATGAAGCTTTGCATGCAATGCAAGTTATGTAGAGAGTTGCGAATATTGAACAACAATTTTATCTAAATATCTTTAGCGTTGATTAAATGTAAAATAATCAAATAAGTTACATTGTTATAAGATCTGAGGAAGAATATTATCGTAAAAATACTTTTAGTCATATCTTCTTTTGGATAGCCCTCTAATCTCATGTGAGTTAATGATTTTGAATATGTTGCAGGCTTTCTTATCAACAAAACAAACTTTGAGTCTGGCATTGATAGATGTCAATTTGCCTTCATGATTTTTAATAATTTCTCTTGTAAAAGATGCTGGTCTGTTTTGCTCTCCTCATATATGTTGTGTACCATATAAAATAGCTAAGACGGGTGCTCTTTGTTGTGTGGCCACTGGGCCACATGGACCTAAATCTAATTCCTCTAGAAGAGCGTGTTCCATGGATCCAAGTGATCCTCAATGGCGAACCAATTCAAGCTACTCACCTCATTTATCAAGAAGATGGGATTGCAGTTCTCAGTCGGATGAACTTTCCAACAGAGTCCATGAAATTCCTTTAACTGGATGTTCATTCCCTTTACATAGTAAAAGTGGAAGACAAACTGGTGACCTAAATCATCACCATTCTGTGTCAGATGGGGCTGTATCTTATACAGGGAGCCCATCTGACAACCTCCAAGCGCACCCCTGGACACCATGTACACATAGATATGATCTTGGGGAACTCTCTACACTTACTAGAGGTAACTGTTTTTTTTTTTTTTGGCTTCCTTATCTCACTACTATGACAAGATTAATTTTTTTCCTTTTATATTTTTCCCCCCTCTTTATGTTTGGTTTTTCCATTTTTTTTCTAGGAAGACAAGACAATCTAACTTTTATCCATCTATCTATTTAAAATTTATCTACTTGCATCATTGTATTTAGTTAACATTGCATGGTGTTTGTGCCTGAATTAGGAGGTAAAACTATTTTCATATGAGTTAGTAAATTCACCATGTCCAAGTTAGGAAAGATGGTTTGTAGCTGTCTAATGCTATAGGAGTTTTCCCATTTATGTCCCTAAAAAATTTTCGTTCCCATTTATGTCCCTCATCTTTTATTTTTTTTCCGGATAATATCCCTGCCGTTAAATCCTTCACGGAGGATTTAACGGCAGGGATATTATCCGGAAAAAAAAAAAGATGAGAGATA
>JBBPFQ010834106.1:0-12478 GCA_037974815.1 Kaempferia elegans
ATGAAGGCGACGATGAAGATCAAGGCATCGGCGATCGCCGGATCCGCATTGCAGCTCATTGCTTTTCTAGCGATTTTTGTTTCCGTCGCTTCAATAGATGACAGATGCGCCGCTTGCAACGCTGTCGCGGTGCCTTTCACGCCCCTTTCGTGTTGCTATATTTGTTTATCGTGGATTCCGTGGATCCCGAAGTTATCTAGGAGTATTTGTAGCTGGACAATGATGTCGTTGTCTATTTCTCGTATTTACTTCTAATTTTAGTCTTGAAAACATTTGCCATGAGTTTACCAAGATGGTGAGGTTTCGAAATTTATATTGAAGCGCAAGAATGAAGTAGCTGCTAATAATTCTGAGGATCGAGCCTCAAGCACTCGTTTCTGCTGAGAAGGATAGATATTGCTTCTGGCTACTCCAATTTGGATATTACTTGTAATATGGTCCTCATAGAACTCAATGAAGGCATAGTTATTGCTAGTAATTTGATCTTGCATAGAATTTTTAAGATTCATGTAGCCAACCTTAGATAGTCGGGGCACATGGCTCAATGATGATAATGATTGATTACAATAATTTGGGAAGAAAAATACTATATTCTCAAATATGACCATTATTCCCAACACCTGCTTGCAAAACAAGACTGAGATTGTGGGTGGTGATGCTCGTGAATGAGTGACGTTGCAATTTGATGTTGGAGGTGGAGGTTGTAGAAGAGGGCATTTTAGTTTTTTTTCCATTCTGGAAGAGGGCCAACCATAATAAATAGAGACACTTTCTTCACTCTCACTCTTGATTGTGAGGTGATGGACTGACCTTACTATTGGTGACAAGGTTATACTTTGTGATTCCTTTTGAAGATTTGAAATTTGTAATTAGACATGTTTATATTATAAGTGCCATACCTGTCACCGATTATCACCTAGTGAACAGAATCATCAAATTACTTGCTAAGTTGTGCAAACATCAATAGCCAGTATCTTATCCTTGATTTCTGCCTTTCTTACATGAGATACATTGTAATTTTTTGCAGGCTGAAATAGAGGTTGGACTTTCTAATGTAAGTATCACACTATCTACTTTACTAGTTAATTGTTGCCCCGTTCACTATTAACATACTGGTTTGGACTCTCACATCATGCATTATTTTCTATTTTTCATGTTCCACAAACTGTTTGTCCATCTTTTTTTAGAATGATCTCAATTTTGTCTTTTGTGATTCAAATTGAAGACACCTCTGCCCAAAGCTCATTTCTAACTCAATTTGTTTCATCAGATGTTAATAAAGATGCAAGCAAATGTAGTGATTGATGGAGGTTTCTATAGTTATCTTGCATTGCTTAATTTATTGGTATTGTGAACAAATATATGCATTCTTGCTTGTTGCAAACATTGCATGAGACAGGTATTTATATAAGGAAATTCGTTATCATGTCTACCAGCATCGAGTATCAATAGGCATTGACATGTGTGTCTCCACTAGTCATAGTTATCATGACTTGAATTCACTCACTGTAATTTTCATTACCTAAAACTCTAAAAGCACTATGGTGAATTTTAGCTGAGTTTGGCAACCGTAAAACAACATAATACTTTAGGTTCTGGTGTCAAATAGTTTATTTAGCGAATCCTACAGTACAATTGTAGATTTTTGAGTGCTTGAAGGAAGGTTTCCTCGCAATAGGATCTATACAGTCACTTCAAGTTCAAACACTACCGTTGAATACCTTATACAATGTAAATAGGAGAATATTTCAAGATCACGTGATGAAGCCATCTGTCAGCTGAAAATTCCATCTTATTTCCTTGCCGTCTCCATGATTCTTATTTTTAAGGCTGCACAGATAAAAATATGTTCAAAATAAACCTAATTTGGATTGTGTTATTTGATTCAATTTTTGCTATCTTGTTCATGGTCTTGTGTGAACTTAACTGTTGACACACATGCAGAATATTGATGATTTTGAAATTGATTTTTGCTGCAGGAGAAACCAAGAAATCATCTAGATATGCGCCATCGCTTGGACTCAAGAGGACAACGTGAAGGAAAAGTAATTGATTACAGGTATCAATGTACTGCGTACATTATAGTATTCGTTATCAGTCTGTAACAGATGCGTATTAATATATTGACAACTCAATTCTTAAGCTTAATTTTTCCTGATAAGCACCAAAAATCAATTTGCTTTTTTATAAATTCTAGCATATTTACCTTACAATGGAAGGATTTCTATATGGAGCCAATGGATCACACGTTATAAACTATTGGGTTCTTTGTGATGATTTTTATCTGGTTAACGTATTTGATATTCACTTCAAACAGAGTCAGTGAGTTAAGGGTGGTTGAACTCCTTGATGGTCTCTGTGAAAAAATGCTGGATTTTACTCTTGAGGAGGTAGGTTTTCTCTTCGAGAGAATTGAGTCCCATTAATCAGTCTGCACAATTTTCACTTTTTCCTTAGAAACAGAGAAATGGAAAATGTGTAACTATGTTTCCTGCTAATGACTTGTATTTAATGTTAGCAGTTAGATTCAGGCGAACAAATGTGGGTAAAAGTAAGAAGTTGGGACAGCATTGAAGGTGGTGAGTAGCTAAACTATTCGTCTTTTGTGTGTCACAAAGTTGTAAATCACTTATTCAAGCACTTTTAAAATTTAATTTTTATGTGCAATTGAAAGAACTGATCAATAGAAAAAGGCTTGTTTTATTTTTTTCATTATTTGGTAATGGAAGTGTGATGTGTTTTATCACATGTAATTTGTGAATAATACTATTTCAATAATCTTTTCTTTCACTCCTATAAGATGAATTATATTTCCATTTCCATATTTCTAAATTCTCAGTAATATAGCTACTACTTTCTGGCCACTAGAAGAAAGAAAGAAGCGTCATGGTATTATATTTCTGCTATTCATGACAGTTTCTTGTTCTTGTATTCTATCTATCCTCTTAAAGAGACCGAGATGGATGATTGCTTTTGTTCTGGTCTTGGGCATTTGTTTTTGTCAGTTATGATACATCAGTTAATGGCCAGTTAAGACCGTGGCTCTAAAATGTAGACCCAGTTTAGAGGACCTTACCCCCTTATGCTAATTACTTTGATTCTTTATTTATGTGGGGGAAAAAATAACTGTTATCTATCAAAGTATTCTGATTCTATTTTATTCTTCTCTTTTTGTTTAATGGAGGCAGATAAGCAAGCAGCACGAGCATACTCGAAGCAGTTATCCTCGTTTTGTGGAAGGTAGATTATGTATTATCGTCCCGCCTATTGTCGTTTATCTTCCATGCTTTTTGCTTGAGGGTATTCAATATCGTTTTGTTTGTTTATCTTGTCAAGTTTGTCTGAATTTGTTTATTAAAAATCAGCTTTTACTTATATAGTTATATGAGCTCGCTAATGACGTGTCTGTCCTAACAATTTAGTTAAATTATTGATCCAATAAATAAATCTTATATTATTACTCATTTTTAACCTACCACAGATAATTTGAAACTTGGAATTTATAAGGTTGCAAAATATACACATGTTTTTTATTTTTTTGTATCTTTGAATTAAAAACTAAAGAAACAAGATCACAAGGAGCTTTGTTTATAAATATCAATGAGTTGAGCATACTAGTCTTTGAGCATTCATTTATATATTTTTTATATGAAACCAACATATACGAACTCTTATTTAGGTGAGTATTGAATTTGTTCCCTAATATTAGTTCGCTTACTACCCTATTTATGAGAATCTCAAATTCTCAATTTAACATTGTTTTCGGTAACGTGGACCTTATACTTCCCTTGTTAGTACCTCATCATGGAGTCGATAATGTTAAGCTTTCTATATCTTAGATGATGCATTGGCTCATCTACAAAATTTAGCTCATCAGAACTGTCAGTTCCTATTGACATCATGCCATAGGGAGACCCTGTTTGATCGAGGGATCTGATGTCTTTTGCATTTCAGGTTGCTGGAGGAGACAGAGGATGAGGTGAGCTGAGGTTTCATTTTGCATCTTTGATAATTTTGTTTTTCCAATGTTTTTTTGTCGATCTGTTTCCAACACAAAGTTAACCCAACCAAAAGTACAGCAGCCAATACAAGACAAATCGATTATTTTGCTCTTGGTAGTGCTGCATTAACACCGACTCAAGAACATCTTCTTTTTGCAGCTTGCAGAGTGGATAAAGAAAGGATTCGCGCAATCTGGCGGTGTAAGTAAAGCCCTTTGTCAAGATCTCAGCAAGCACTGCAGCTACTCCAGGTAATTAGCATCCCTGTGGTGATCTCCTGTTGGCTATTTCTGCCATTAGAACTCATCACATTTCAGGTGCATAATCCTACTAATTCAGAATATTCCTTTATCCGTGCCATAGCTCGTGGTCTTTGAGTGCATCTTTAAATAATTTCCAAGGCCTCGGTCTCTTCTGGGTCTGGCCCATGAGACGAGTACGGTCTTTACTGTGGGATTCATTTATGCATTTGATGTCGAATGATCAAACGCGATGCTAATATTTGATTACCAGTGTGATGCTTTCGATCTAGTAGCATTTTACCGGTCCTAAAACTTTTAGATGCCTCATTTGAAACCTTGGTCAACAGAGATACTAATTTGACTAGCAGTGTGATGCCTTCGATATAGTAGCATTTTACCGGTCCTAAAATTTCTAGACGCGGCATTTGAAACCTTGGTCAAGAGACAAGGTTCTTAAAATAGTGGGTTCATGTATAAGTCAAAGTTATCGAAAGTTTTGCTGAAAGAACTTTCAATCTAGTAACATTTTCCCAATCCTCCTAGAACTTTCAATAAATAAGTATGGTCCCCTAGAATGGTGGGTGTATGTATACAAACATGGTTCGGCATGCCCGAGCATATACCTCCCCCATGTCTTAACCATTTTGCACTTATGGCTAGTAGTCACCCGTGATTTACCTCCTCCGTGTTGGCCTGAGGACAGGTTGGCAGGGGCGCTGGGGGCGAGCGATTTCGCCTTTTGCCACATGTATACAAACATGGAGTGATCAAATTGTTGCTACTTTTTGCTCCAATTTAGTAGCATCTTAGCGATCGTAAAACTTTGATGATACATTTGAAATTGTTCATTAGACAAGTATGGTTCTTTCAATCTAGGCGCATTATACCAATCCTTCTAGAACTTTCATCGATAAGAATCTTCACAATTCCCGGTTCGCACACAACATATCTGTACGTCCTTGTGCTTGATGATAGGCTTAACTGTTACTACTAACCTGTTTGGTTGTGTTGGTTGCAGTGGTTCCTCCGCTATGGATCACGGAGAGCTGTAGAGGAAGATCAAACAATAACCAAAGATTCTTTTTAGAAGATATCACAAACATTTGAATCCAATCGGGAACCCGAAAGTTGATACGAGGACACTACTTATCATTTTTGTTTGATTTGAAGTTGAGGGATGCATTCAAAGCCAATGCCACTATATCATTAACTTGATACGATCCTAATTTTATTTACGCCTTATTTTCTAATTTCGTCTCGGACGTGTTTGGAACCCATTGTCTATTCACTTGTGTTGTTGGTTGAATTTATAGTGAAGAGATAATTGTTTCTGAGTTGAAATCGTCTTCATAAGATAAATTTAAAATATAATTTATATATGTTCATAAGTCGTAGTCAATTTTAAGTCCGGATAAAAGAAAAGAATTGTATTATGATGGATCTATTAAATTATTATTGCGACATTCAGAAGTCAATTTTTAAATATTAAATATTAATGTACTAGATCATCCAGACCTAATTTACCAGGCTGACCTGGTCTAATCATAAAATATTATTTTTTTAAGTTCAAAATACATATTGCTTGGAGATTAAACAAAATAAAGATAGGTGTTTTTAAAAGAATAATAAATAAATATAAATATTCTTTTAAATAATAATAATAATAATAATAATAAAGCAATTCCATGAGAATTAAAATGTTTAATTTATTTTTATCATCAAATAAAAAAAATACTCCAGATATTTTTTATGTACCAAATGCCCCCATTAAAGCATAATCTTTGCAACAAAGAAACATATTCTTCATCGGTGATTAAAAAAAAGCAGAAATTCTAATCAACTTACAACTAAATTTCACTGTGGTGCAACCATTAAGTTTAGCAATCCAAGCAACCCAACCACGTGGCTAGGCTTTACAAGGAGCATTTTAATCAAGAACCATATTATTCGTGACGACTTCAAACCGATCGACAAGTTGTACCTTGAAAAGAAGCAGAGGGCAAAGGGAGAACTAGCTTAGAGACAACAACTGCCGGACCAAATTGACATTCATATAGCAGCTTCAATCTCATCAGGGGACACAGCCACTCCATTTGGCTTGTCATTTGCATGGATTTGAGAAGAAACCTCATCGATAGCCAAGTTAAGTTCATCAATCTTTTGTGTCAACACCTTCCTGGTTTTCTGTAATCACCAATGCGATATCGTAAGCATATATGAAGCTTAAATCAGGTACCAAATCTGAGCTAAACATACAGTAAAAGCACGAAAGCATAGATTCTTTGCCAAGTTATCGAAACTGTGAGCAATATGAACTTGCTAATATAGAACTAGAATTCAATTGTCTGGAGAACCAAAAAGAACAACTCAGTGCATGAAATTCCCACCCACACGACAACATTTTTACCATTGTGCCATAACTCCCCTTCATTAAAACACATCAAATTGATAAAATAAATAAAGGAGGAACAGCATTTAACCCTGAGATTGAAGTCCCATCAGCTTTAGAAAACTCCTGATTATGTGTCCAATGACTAGTTAAGTCAATCATTCAATATAGAACATATGTGATGAATCCATATTCACATTTTTTTTACCAAAGTTCAAAATTTTGTTTGAGCCAAAGTTAGAGTCTCCGGCAGGGATAAAATAGTATCGATGCGGTGCTGGTCAGCACATGGAATCAGTAGCATCGATGAGGAGTAGGGGAGTTGAGTCGAGGAGCAGCAGAAGTTGAAGAGGGAGAAAAAGAGAGGCTCACAATTTACCTCATTGAATCTTCCCTATCCAACAATCATGGTTTTGGGAAGAGCCAACAGCAACTATCCATCCACCTACCCTTGCAAATAAATTTAGTTGCCCTGCTCATGAATTTACCAACCCACTTCCGCTCGCAGCCAAAACTGCAGATGCTCACTACAATTGCATGACACTTATGGCTGCAGAAAATGCTCGCCTGGAACTGAATAAGGTGCTCACAACTTGCAGAACTGATGTCAAAGTGTTCGATATTGCAGTCAGTGAGCGAATGATAAGTTTGAAATTTAAACCTTGTTTTCAGCCACATCAAGGAATAACACCTATTTGAAGTTGGCTATGTGATCAATTCTGTGATTGTGCTCCAAGTAATAATCACATCTATCATTAGTGGTAATATGTATGACCAAACAATATTAGCTACAAGGATCATATCCTGGCATTATATAAGCTCAGCGAATAATGGCCAGTGCAAACTCCATTTTGTGTAACTGATGTTGCAAATCTGTAGTCTTCTTTACGGACTGGTTTTCCTTTATGTTCAGGGACTATGATTGATGAATAATTATTTAATTGTGTCAAATCCAGAATAACTATCAAGGAACCTTGTTACAGCATTTTAATCTATTGGTTGATCTTCCAACATAAGACAAATTGATTTCAAACAATTTTCATTTTCAGTTATTCTGCAATTTCCCAAAGTTTGTATGATTCATTATCAGGAATTATGCCATTCTATTTATCAGCAAGCGTTGATCAGTGAATCAACTAAGAGGGAAAGAGATGTGTCCAGAAAGCCTAATCGTTAGTTTTGTTTCAGTGTCCAATATATATGTGTGTTTGGTTGTAACAAGGTCCTTCTGCCACATATGTTAATACTATTACAATAACACATACCTCCAAAGCTTTCTCCTCGTCATAGATGAACTTTGGCAACTTCCTCATAAGTTCTTTTTTGTCTGTGCCAGCCAGTGCTTTGCTGATCTGGAATAATAATCATTTATTAGGAGGAATATAAAAATGACATGATCACGGCTGAACTCTGTGAATGCCATTTGCATAATCTTGAAATGAAAGTTTATAAATCATTTACTATCATTATAGAACAGTTTAAAAAGAACTGATTTAAGAACAAAATACACATAGAAAAGCCACATGCATGCACATGCCCTAACACAACAGATTTCAAGTGCTCTTGAAGTCAGATAAGAGCAAATGTTATATCTTTTCTCCCCTTTACCGCACCAGCTTAATTTATAAAGACTGCGGATCTGGTTCAGTTACATCTGGAAAATGATGCAAAAGGTGAAGCTTTACCATTATTAGCGGTATATGATACAGACTTTGCATATTATGCTGAAGTTGAGTCATCCACACATGGAACATTTAGAAATGGTGATGATAGTTAAAGAAGAAAAGATCACTTTGTACCTGAGGTGCATAGACACAAGCAAGTGTCCCAACCATCACTCCTCCCAGCAAAAAGCCACCAATAAATGAGCTTGCAGTGCTTGGCCTCCCCCCCTCTCTATTTTGATTGCACAAAGCACAAAAAATTGCTGCTAAATTAGACAGGAAGAAAGTCGAATCAAGTCGAATCTCTTCACAGTTTATAATTATAAACCTTGGTGCATAAAATTGATAAAGAAGTTATCCTTTCTGAAATTTGTGACAGGCGTCAAATTTGAATCAAGTTCTATCACTAGTGGGAATCCACTAGAGACTTAAATAATGGTGTCAAATTTGGCATCATCTAAAAAGATTAAACAACCAGGCTTTTTAAGTGAATATCCATGCCTAAGAGCCCATAATGGTTGCTGGTTCATGAATGTCTAATTTACTACAATATTATTGAAAGTCTTTGGAAAGAACTATACAACAATTATGTGGATCATTATTCAATTTACACCAGAATCTAAGCCCTGGTTTGGTTAATAGACACTGAACTCAACTTATTTAACACAGCACTAAAAAGTCTCAGATCTTGAGTCAGAGTCCTACTACTGATCCATAATTACGTTTAGAATCTCACTATTGATATATAGTTATGTTAAATCAATTGGGGTGTTGGGCGTTGGTCAGTACATTCTAATTTGTATATCAGCACATGACGGGGAGTGTTGAATATACAATAAAATACAGATAAAACTCTTCCTTAATAGATTAAGTTCTTGATCAAGCGCCTAAATTCTAGCAAATCAGTAAACAGATAACATAAAAAGTAGGCACTTTTTAGCAATTAAATCACCTATAAGAAGCTCTGAGAATGCATCGACGTTTGGGAATTGCAACTCCAGTACTCTTTCGGCGGAGATGAGCAGAAGACAAGCCGAGAGGATGGCAAATGACAAAAGATTTCTCCGACGTCTTCAGCGCATTTCCTGGAATGAAGAAGTATTTAAAAAAAAAAAAAAAATCGATCCTAAGCACGCCAATAGAGCCACGAAATCGGAGGAAAAAGCTCTTTCGACTAAAGGACTGAACAAATGTAACCATATTCCTGCATCAGATCTTAAAAATTGCCCCCTAAAAAACACACAAACACGAGAAGCGGCTGACCGTGCGATTTTCACAGAATCAACAGAAATTAGGGATACAGGACAATTAACATGGGGGGATCGACGCCAGGACCCCGAGAACCGAGGCACGAAGCTTACCGGAGTTCTGTTGGAGGGAGGGCCCGTTGACGGAGACGAGGGAGCTCGCGATCGCCGCCATGGTGCTCAGCAATCTGTTCCTTTTCGCAAGGGATTGTGGCGCTTTTATGGTCGATGAGTTCGAGAAGGGCAACTGCCGCTCGTCATCGATAACTCCGAACTCCATGGCCGGCCCAAATCGATTAAACCCGGTCGAGCATCGGTCGGGTCCGGCTAAATTGGCTTCATCGATACCGGTCTTCCAGATCACCATCGATAAGAATTGAGCTTTATAAGATCAATTAATAAATTTAACAGAAAACTGTCATTTATATAAATTAATAATTAAAATTATTCAAGTGACGAAGGAAATCATCTTATTCATCGGTTCGGTATGGCCTGATCGGATGAAGAAATTGAGCTTGTACTCGAGCACAGTTTATGGGCGTGATATACATAAGCGATATGCCAATATCGATCAGTCATTGAAAATCAAAGTTGTGATCTCTCGGGATCAAAATTGTACACCGTAGAATGTATCGGGTTGGTACTCGAGTAGGACTTATCACCGGAGCTAGGGGATGTCTTGACTAGCTCAACAACATGAGCATTACCGATACGACTGGACCAAGCTGCCAACGACACGATAAGCTCACCATCGGAGCAGAAATAGTTGGATCTATGACGACAGACTCCGACAATAGAAGAACTGAAAATTTCCTAAGGACATATTCTTTCTATCAAAGTAGTGTTTTATTGGACGAGTATATCGACAAACAAAGCTAAAGCTGCATATAGAATGCACAACGGAAGAAGCTCACCAAACAGATCGATAGCGAAAAGCGTATAAAGAAACAAATTCCTTCCTTTCAAATTTCCATCCTCAACCAGAATGGGCATCCAAAGTAAACATGCCCCCTCAAAAGTATACTTGTACTGTGTTTCAATGACATTTTCAATCTTTGAACGAGTCCCTGGCAATCTGCTTCGTCCCGACGTTGAAGAACTCGATGATCACTTCGAGAGGCATGCCTTTCGTTTCAGGAATCTTGAGGAAAACAAACAGCAAAGCTACGAGACAGACGGCGGCGTAGATTCCGAAGACACTGGCGAGACCGACGGTGTTGAGCATCAAAGGAAGTGTGTAGGTGACGATGATATCGCAGAACCAGAAGGTGAGGGAGCATATGGCTATGCACACACCGCGGACTCGAGTTGGGAAGATCTCGGAGCAGAGGATGTTGGGAATTGGACCGAAGCCCATGACGAAACAGCAGAAGTAAACCACGACACTGATGGTTGAGAGCACAGCGTGAGCAACGGTCCCCAAGTCGACAAGGTTTGTGAGAACCAACATGAAAAGCGAAGCAATCAACACGGGGAGCGTAGCTAGCAAAAGAGTTCTGCACAAAGGAAATCACAATAAATTGCACGAGCACCAACATATCGAAAACTAGTACTGTAGTGGTGGAGTTGAGATGGGAGTGTTTACCTTCTACCCGAGACATCCATGAGCCTCATAGCGACCGCTATACATGGAAGCATCAGCAAAGTTGTAAGAGCACTTAAAAGTATGGATGCCGAATCAGAGCCAATTCCTAAGTTTGCAAGAAGAACTTCGACACCAGCCTGCTCGAGAATTTGTGGAGTGTAATAAAGAACTCCGTTGATGCCGGCAAACTGCAAGAGTTTAAATAAAACTTACTACATAAGAAGAACCGGCTAGCAAAAATTGAGTAACAAATTGTACCAAGTGACAATGTTCTTCAGTTAATAAAAATACAGTATCAAACGTTTGTAGAACAACCTACTCATTCTCCACGAATCTAAATTGATTTACTCATCCAAGTCATCCACCTCACTTTGCTTAATCTATCCTTAGTTTCAATCAACATTATTAAATCATTAAACCCATTTGACCTTATCTAGCTAGCGGACATACATGATTTCTTTAACCAAATTAGCTCTCTCAAAACTTCTACTCTCATTAGCATGATCAATACGGCCAACATCATTGGCTTGAGTATCTTAATTGATTTTTTAAACCCAACTAATATCCATCAAGACCAATCTACTAAAATTTACTACAATAGTTCGACCAATCTGCGATGCATATGTGAATTCATTGTAAATTTGCGACAAATCCATGGATTCGTAACTAAATAGATAAAAAAAAAACCAATTAATAAAAAAAATAAAATTTTTGCAACATAGATTTTTAAAATAATTAAAAAATTTATGACGAATCCTTGTATTTGTCTCAAACGTTTGCAACGAAATCGAAATTCATTGCAATATACTCTGTAGGTCCCTTGTGGGCCGGTTAGAGGAAGATCTTTAAACTACAACATAAAAGACAATACTTTTCTTCAAACACAACTAACTTCAAACCCTAATATTAAATCAAAGCAGAAACAATAAAGAAAGAAGCAAACACCATAATTTACTTGGTTTACAACCAGGGAGGTTGCTAATCCAAGGCAGTAGAAGTGCACTAAAAATCTCGTTTAATGTAGGTGGAGAAGTCTCTTACAAGCGTTGCAGCACAGAACTTTTTATAGCACTTTCTCAATGAGCGTACAAGTGTTTGGAATATAAAGAAGTGATTTGGAATGAAGAAATGGAGCTCTATTTATAGCTCATCGCGCTGACGGTTATCTCGAACTCCGTGCTCAGGGTGCCTGGACCTGGTCGCCTGGGTGATGTCGAACATCCATAATAGGGCTCACCCGAACACATTTTCCGTCCTTCTCCTCTAGCGATCTTTCTCCCCGACTTCTCGTCCCTCGGACGTCGTTGACGCCCTTCTTGTCCGCCGGTGTACTCTTCCTCAGTCTCCGCG
>JBBPFQ010834215.1:0-12478 GCA_037974815.1 Kaempferia elegans
ACCTAAAGTGATAATTGATCAAGACTCAAACCCAGATGCGACCATCGTTGAGATAGCCTTTGGCGATCGCCTTGGAGCACTACTTGACACTGTATACTTGAAATCTCTGTCTCCCTTCATGTGTTTCTTATGATGTTTCTTTTTTGTTTCTAGAGTAGCAAACATTTTTTTAACTTTGATTTTTTTTGTTTATAATTATATACTTTGTAGATGAACTCACTGAGAAACCTAGGGCTTCATGTTGTGAAGGCTGATGAATACTTGGATTCTACTGGGAAGCATCATAGATTCAGGGTAACTAACAGGTGAGCTCTCAGCAATTCTCTAATCACCTCAATTTTGTTCACCTCTGCAGCTTCATGGATAAATCTCTACTATTGTTTGTCACTTTGTCAACAGTATTTTTCCTATCGGATCTTTGTGTATCAAATCATGCTATACTATAGTTAATGGACTTTTTCATAGGTACACAGGCCGAAAGATTGATGACCCAGAGTTGTTAGAAACAATTCGTCTGACAATTATCACCAATATGCTTCAATATCACCCGGTACTTCTGATAACTTTAGTTGATCATTATTTCATGACCTTGAATTAGTTTGATGGAATTCATTAATTCCCCATAGGAGTCTAGCAGTAAACTAGCCATGGGAGCAACCTTTGGAGTGGAGCCACCTGAGCAGAAGGTACTTAGCTCTTGTTTCATATCTGCTAACGATTGCTTGAGTCTTTGGATATGAGAAAGCCTCTTTTATTCTTCTGTAGGACATTAGAAATATAATTTCTCTTGGAGAAAGAGTCTTTTATTCATTTGTGAATTAAAAAATACCCCATCAAATGTGTCTATGTTTAGACAACAAAGAAACAAGCTTACTAATATCACCTTGGGTTAACTAGATCTTTATTTTCAGGAAATGTTTCACCCTTCTGCCTCATTCTTGTTTCCTATTACGTACTCTAAATATCAACATTCCATTTGTTCAAAGAAGATGTTCGACTAGCTAATGTATTCCAGGTTCTCATCTTCATTTGTGTTTCAGATTGACGTCGATGTTGCAACCCATATAGATATTTATGATGATGGACCTGATAAAAGGTAAGGTATACATAAATAATGTTAAACTGGTAGATCTAACTTACTCTGTTATTATCATGTTTTTCATAAATGTACACCTCTTTTGGCATATAGTGTCCATATTTGGTCTTGGTAAAAATTGAAATTACATGCAACACCGGAACACACGAATTATATAATACAGTTACTGCATATAACAATGCTTTTTCAGAACAGAGGTTTCATTTCTAAGAATTTTCTTATCTAATTGTATTTCGATGAGAGCATGCCTTTTTCTCCCATACAAGAAAGGAAATTACTGAAAGAAAGAAACGAAAAAAATGCTTAAATGTCGCAAACATACCACTTATCCATATTCATCAACTTCTCTTCAGCTTACTTGTGGTGGAGACAGCGGATCGTCCTGGCTTGCTGGTTGATCTTGTCAAGAGCATCAATGACATAAATATCACAGTCCAGTCGGGAGAGTTCGACACTGAGGTAAAATAAGTCGACACTATCCTATCAATGACATTAATATGTATCCATTATTCAAATTAGGCAACCTATCTCCTCACAGGGATTGCTGGCTAAAGCAAAGTTCCATGTCAGCTATAGGAACAAAGCGATCATTAAGTCTCTGCAACAGGTAGTTCCCGTTGCTACAACTTGTTTGAAGTAACAAACAAGAATTTAATTCCTCAAACATAGGGTTTCCGTTCCATGATGCATTTTTATATCAATTTCTTGATCAATTATCTCTTTTAGATGACTTTTAAAAATGTGTGTGTGATCTTGTAGGTTCTTTCTAATAGCTTGAGCTATTCCTTGAGGAGGCCAACGACTGAGGATGCAAGCTTTTAGTCACTTTCCAGGACAACTTTACCATGGTATAAATAAGAGATATGACTCATAATTTCTCAGTGCGAAAAGCAAATGATGTGGTAATACTTTTATCTATGATTCTGTATGCAAGCTACATGAAAAATATCAATTGCATTTTAGTTATACCATGTTAATACGCCTGGTCATTAAAGACCCAGTGAGTCGAGGGGTCGATCCGTTAATAGGGCTGAGCAGGTCGAGTAGGCTAGATTGTCCAGACGATTTGGGCAAGGTTGTTAGATCTGGTCGGTGGCTGGCTGGCTGAGCTAGCTGGATGGACCAATTTGGCGAACTGGTGGAGTTGATTAGGTTAGTGGATCCTACAGGATTGAATAGACTGGCCAGGATACCTTTTAATAAAGCCATAAAACCCTTCTACCACCTCAATCAAGGGGAGAGGTCTCTGATTATAATAATGTATTTATACATCAGTTTGGTATATTCTCCTTATGTACATAAGCATTCATGTATGGCTCTCTTAGGATCTTATACTAGCAAGTATAGAAGAGCTCGCGCTCTATATATGCTTCTATCTTTCACCGAAAGGCTTCAAGAAACTAAGTTGATGTTGCTCTACTATACCAAGACGAGAGCCTCCAAAATGATCTCTTGCGCGGCTTTGACACGGTTATTGTTTCTGCATCAGACTTAGTTAAGATCTCCCACATAACTTGCACATCCCGGTATCCACACATTTGCACATCGTCGTAGAGTTTAAGTATTCCCCCACCTGAACAGTTAAAATTAGAAAATGAATGGATGGACAGAACTAACTTCATTACAATTCAAATCAAACAAAACTACAAATAGAGATAATTAATGAGGTCTGATATTGAAAGGAAGTGCAACAAAAGTGAGATCATTTCAGATTCCACCATGAGCACAACTGTTAGGGTATGTGCTGAGTCATATTCTTGTTCTTTTCCAATCCAACCACGTTAAGACAAATCCCATTGATGGAGTGTACTTGGATAACAAAATTGGATAATTCTTATTGGTTGAGTATCACTAACCTAGTTTAATTGTCTTCAGAATCAGAATAGATGTCTTTTTTTTTGGAAAAGGAATGAGAGAGCTCTCAAATACTTACGTTTAGAGATAAAAGATGGAATGAAGACTTGAACAATTTCTGAAATCTTACCAACTGAGAGAGCTACCTGGCACCCTCTAGTCCCTCAATATCATAATACTAAGCATTAGCATAATGGAATTTTGGTAAAAGAGATGAGGCCAAGAGCATCCATCCTTTTAATATCTAGCTATGAAAGTTAGCTTTATGAAAAGCTTACTTTGTCATGGACCAGCTGGTGGTCCTATAGGAAATGGATAAACTTAGAAGAGGTGAGGTACCATGAACCAATAGCTGTCTGCACAGAAGGAACAGCAAGTGCTCTTTGGCATCCTGTGGTTTCTCGTGATGCTCTTCACTGCTGAAGGCTCAAAAGATGTTTTTTTTTTTTTTTAAACTTTAGGCTGTGTTTATTTACCCTAGGGTCCAAACTAACTGAATCAAGCTGAATAGCATAAAAATATTGATATTTGAGTTTGAAAAAATATAGCTGATATTTAAATTCAGCTCAAAAATATATTATGACTCACACAGTTCGAAATGAAATTCGAACTTGAGTTCAGCTCGAACTTTAATTTGAGCTGAATTGAACTATAGTTCAAAATTCAGTTCAGCAGCTCAACAAAATACTATGAAAAAAATTATTCAATAATTTCGAATATCAATCTTTTTTTTTTAGTCGGTTCGAAATTCACCCACGTAGAGGAAAAGACAAAGGGAGACGAGATGGAAAGGAATTGATTGAATTTCCATCCTTACCCTCATCCTTCTATTACATTACATTCGCCATTGGAGCCTTGCCCCCCTCATCGACCTCAACTGCCATCTGCGAAGGAGGGCAAAAGAGTAATTTGCTTCCATTCTGCATATGGAGTTTTTGGGTTTGCTCGGTTTTAGGAAGGACATATTCATCTGTGAATTCGAAGTTGATATCCCAACTGAATTTATGATGATGTAATTGGGGAGAAAGCATCGAATTATATGGTTTTTTTTTTGTTTTCTGGAGAAATGGAGGATGATCGAGCCAAATCGTGTAGGCGGAATCTCGATTGGCATCCACTGAGGGAAGAGTGGATTGAATTCTTTGATCACCTCTCCTCCATGTTACTAAACAAAATAGATCGACGAGAAAAACATATTCAACTTGAAAACCGGAATCAAATACGAAAAAAACAACACAAAAAGGTGGAGTAAGGAAACAAGGTAGAACCCTAATACCTCCCCCAACTCATAATTTTAAGATTTTGTTTTCCTGTTCGCGTTCGATTCAATGATCGAAACGACGAACACTATAATGAATCGATCACTTTTCCTTTCCCGATCTCACTAATCTTCTTCTCGCTCGGAAAGGAGAGAGAGAGAGAGAGAGAGAGAGAGAGAGAGAGAGAGACGAAGGTTACCGTGCTTCCGCGACTTGATGACGCGAGAGGAGACGGCGAGCCACGCTCGCTTGACGGGGAACACCACCTTTCTCTGCCACCAAGACATGATCGCGTCGCCTACTATCCGCTGCCGGCGCGCCTCCCTGCTCCGCCCCGACCTCCGCCTCTTCCGATCCACGCTCCTCCCTCTCTATCTCTCTACCCCCTTTTAAACCGCAGCTTCGATTCCCCGGGGCGAAATAACAGAGAGAATCCGTTTCCCCCAGACGTTTCCTTCCTTCCTTCTCCGGCAACTGCCACGCGGAAGTCCATTTTGTGTCACTGCATCGCCTCTTCCTTCCCCAACACCGTCCATCGCTTGGATCTCCTCATCTTACGCATGGCCCACATTCTCACCCAATGCCATGAATCATCTCCGTGTACGTTGACTCGGATTAGTTAGTGGGGACCAACGAAACGCCTTCGCCGCCCAAATTGAAATTTAATACTTTTTTTAATAAGCGCGCGGACCAATAGAATACCGACACGTTTGGAATTACCAGCTTTGTGTTTTGCACGTGGTAGAAAGTATTGTTTTTATTTATTAAGAAAAAATAAAATAAGATTTTTTTGATTAAATTTGATTTATTTAATTTTATCTTCTTGCTCTTAAAATCATTCCTCTTTATAATCTTTGATTGAACTTTCATATTTTCCATCTATCTTATTTTTTATTCATATTTATTCAAAGTTAAAAACACCTTTGCCTCATGACTTTTGTGATTTTTCTTGAGTCAACTTCATTTTCTATTATTTTATAAAACAATTTGAATGTCTTCGCCTTATTTTGTTCGGTCGAGATTAAGTTATTCGTCGTCGTCTTCTCAAATATCAAATAGTTATGAATATGACAATCACTATGCTATCTCAGGCATCTTCACGTCCCCATTCATCATCTATTCTTCCTTGTTGATGTCCTCGAACTTCATTCTCTCTTTCTCTCTTGGGTTGCTTTTCCTACTTTACCTTCTTTTGTTAATTTTTTTTTTCTTTCTCTTCATGTATCATCGTGGGGATCATTATGTAGACGGTTTCATTATCGCCCTCGTGTTCAACCTATAAATCTTTGAATTACCTCTTAAAATGCTTTGTACTTGTATTGGACTTAGTAGTCATGGGATCCTCGCAATAGAACTTGTTGGAGCAAATGGAGTAAGCATTGCTCATTGGTGTTGTTCAATTTTTTTAAAAGCTAGTAAGCTACATCAGCTTTCTTAAATATAGAATTTATTTTAAATTTTATATTTTACTTAAACAAAACCTTAGTATCAGCTACCCTATTTATTTTCTAAATTTAGATTTCATAAATAGTACTTATTTATACTTAGATAAGTTAAAATAACTTGGAAATATGATAAATCAATTGGAAATATGATAAGTTAAAATAACTTGTACATGGATGAGCAAATCAAATAGTTGTTCAATAACCGACGGTACACTCTCTCGGAATGACCAAAAAACGAGTCCGATCCTTGCAATAGTCATAAACCATGTGGTTCAACCGCACCCAACGATAGGCCCGAGCTTGGCCCGCGCTCAATTGTCGGTACGAAGGTGCCTCCCACCAACTAGTGATGAGGGTGGGCGAGCTAATGCACGTGCCAAGCACGAGGTCGGTGGCACAAGCCTGGATGTTGAAGTCTTTGTAGTAGGCCTTAAATGGGCCTGCAGCCCAATTCGTCTTCTCGAGGCCGCCACGCGTCGCCCAATTGTCAGCATTCCAAAGAGTGGAATAGATGCCCATGGGCTGCGAGTTAGGGTAAGGAACCCCTTTAGCTTCGTTGTTCTTGTAGACTCGTATGGGAATTGCATCCACAAAAAACCTAAAATAATCATAAATTTATCAGAGAATAATTATATATTTAACTAATTACATTTCAAAGATTCCATTCCATCAAACTCCAAAGCTAAAGAATTATTATTTAAAACAAAATTTTGGATTTTTCTTTAATTTATTATTCTGCTGCCTTTGTAAAGTTAGGCAAAAAGAGATTAAATTATTGATATGTTTTATTATATATATATACACTGTTGACTTTGTCAATTTGTGAATGTCTTTTACCTTTTGATATTATTTTATTTATTATTTAATAAAACAAAATGGTAGTTGTGAATAAAACTTGTGAAAGCTCGTGAGCATTTACTTGGGCAACTAAATCATCTCAAGTCGAGTCTACAAATATTTTTAAAATTGAATCGAATTAGATTGATTCGGTCAATTGACTGATACAATGTAAAACTAAATTATGGTTGAAAATAAATAATAAATAAAAAAACCAATTAATTCCGAAGACCTTGTGATCGATTTAGAATATAACATGTTAAGTTTAAAAAAAATTAAATACATCTATAATTATTATGTGATATTATCCCTTTTAATCTAAATCCTCGTGATTTTACTTTTGAACTTTACTTTAAAGATCTCGTACCAACAGAGATA
This sequence comes from Kaempferia elegans, assembly GCA_037974815.1. Lineage (NCBI taxonomy): Eukaryota > Viridiplantae > Streptophyta > Magnoliopsida > Zingiberales > Zingiberaceae > Kaempferia > Kaempferia elegans. The sequence continues at coordinate 6,870 of JBBPFQ010834215.1, forward strand.
TCTTTCTTTTATAAATTCATAATCTTTTTCATGTATTTTCAATATAAGACTATGTTTGTAATTTTACAAGCTTATCTACTTGACGTCCGATTCTTGACTCACTAGGATTTTCTACCCCTCAGTCCAACGGATCCACTAGAACTTCCTTGCCTAGCCACAACTAGGACTTCCTGCCTAGTGTATGATTCTCTTTGATTTAGACATGAAAGCTCCCTACTTCTTTTGTTCGAGGTTAATATTCTACCTACATTGTTTGATTGTATCAATATTCTTATGCACATGATACTTTACACTTTGGATATAAGATCTCATGGTTTTACTTTTATACTTTATCCAAAAAGTTTTATACTAATAGAAATATTTTCTCTTATAAATTTAATATTTTTCTCATATACTTTTAATGTGAAAAACCCTACAACTCATGAGTAATGAGCGAGATAACTTTAAAATAAGGAAAGGAAGTTTTATGCAATAAGCACTCACACAATGTGCTGATGATTCCATAGAATGGAATAAGTGTGGAAATATTTTGAAGGGTCAAACCAAAGGTTGACTCTTTGCTCTCTGTCTCCTTTGCCATGAGCATAAACATTGGTCTGCACTGTGTAAGGTTGACCTGACCTGTTCCCTAAGAACTCAAAGTCAACCTCATCCCTAACTCCCCCTGTCTCTGAACTCAACTGCAAATTAAATAAATAAATAAATCTAAATTGTAATTAAATTATATATTTATTGATTGAGCTCACATAAAATGCTGTGACGGTGCCCGCAGAGTCGCCTGAGATGAGCTTGATCTTCATGCTGACGTGGCCAAACATGAACTTGTTCCTCGAGGCAAATCCACATCCTTCATATTCAAAATAATTAGGAAAAATATATATTAAAATTTAGATTTATCAAAATGTTAGTTTAGACTAAGACAAGTTTTAAAATAGGCTACCTGAGGATTGGTCAAGGGAGAGCTCAACCGTGGAGCCTCCATCGACCGTGGTGACATGGGAGTCGGCCCACGTCACATGGAAGTCACGTGAGAAGTTTACCGACCGAGCCATGCAACACGAAAGTAGAAGGAAGGGTGCGAAAATGAAGAAGATGGAAGATGGAATTCTCACATCCTTCGGATGCATGCCTAATGTAGCTCTTGAGCTAGTAGTTGTTGTGGTGGCTTTCATATATGGCTTCTTGGTGTTATTTATAGATGGCATAAAGAAAAGGGAGGACAAAATGTTACCCTAAATTAGGGTAACCCTTTCAATAATTGTGTCAGAGGTATACACCCTGCCCTGCAATCCATGGAATAGAATATATTTTATTATTTTTTATTTTATTTATTTATTGAGAGGGACATTGAAAGGAATTGAAGTTTTGGGTTAAGAGTTTTTGAGGCATCCAATGCTTTGTGTGGGGGTCAGGCAAATGACAAAGACAAGGGACAAGAGTGACTGATAATGTGATATAGACAGTCTGGCACACTTTTCATTGCGCACTAATCACTAGGGCCATAGGGTGAGTTTATTTATTTATTTATTTGCACCTTTATCCACAACTCACAAGTGGCATATGAAATGGCACTTTGAATTTATATTATTTTAATTAATGAAGGGGATTCTAATGTAAGATGTCAAATGAAATCGCAACAATAAATTTCTACTTTGTGGAAAACACTAATATATTATTTTGTAAAAGATTTAAAGCTTAAACAGAGATATCATATGAATATTATATGAAAGACCTCTTCAATCCTCTTGTCTAGGAATCAAGTATTTTGCATAAAAGCTCTTTAGATTAAGTAGTAGTATACGGAGTTTATTGTTGCATGCGAAGAATTACACGCACACATTATACACACACAAAAAAAAAAACTCATTTGAGTCAGTGCTAGTGATGAAACAAGGAGCTGATATTCTATAATCGATACCGACAAAGTGACACATACCAAAAAATAATCAAGCACGCAGAGAAAGAGAAAGGATTCTACTCAAATTCAATGCGACTCATGTAAGAAAAGTTTTCCAATTGAGTAATAAAATTCCAGCTTCTAACTCAGTTGATTCTTATGAATTATGGCGTGGCACAAGTGCAATATTATTGGATATATTGAGTAGAACTAAGTGCAAGTGCGAGCCTTTCGAAGAGGGTGACTTAAATCAACAAACAATAAAAGGTTCCTGGCTGCTTTACGATACCCCAAAGGCATGCCAACTATCAAACTGTGACCCACACCTTCAACCACCAATTCAACGACGAGGTGAATGATGGGAATGGAAACTATTAGACTAGCAGTAACAAGGTTTCCAACTACAGCCCACACCTTAGAGGGTGCTAAAGCTGGAACATGAAAAATACCATCATACACAGTTAAAATCAATTAGAAGAAGACAAAACAAAAAGTTACATGGAAATGAAGATACTGCACAATTCATTCATTAGCTATGTCAGTAGGGTTCATATCTTTATGGATCAGTACTTTGTATCAGTGAGTATGTGTATCAAAAAATATCAAATGACGATTCTCGTTTATGAAGGAGCATTGGAACTTTCCCGCGCTGCCTCATCATCTGCAAAGAACCATGCATAAGGTAAAACAAGATTTTCCGAGATGATATACTTTGATCAAATTGGGTAGAAGATTGCGTTTGGTAGGGTATGGAACTTGGACCTTGTTTCTTCCTCCAGAACGAGCATCTGCTAAAGTATTCGGCGAAGGGAGTTTTCGGTACAGGGATAAGTTTTCCAAGAACTGCCAGAGGCCAACTAAATGGAGGAAAACAAAAGCAAAGGAATAAACAAGTGCCCATAAAAAAAAAAGAGAATAAACTAGTGGTACAATGAGTACTGAGTTTGAGGGTTGAAAAATCCAAATCAGTTTAGCAATTGCTATACCACTCACCTTATTATAGCAATTGCAATTGAAACTAACCAGAGCTTCCAATTGAGCCTTACAGTTTTAGTGAACTGTCCGAGAAACTCAACAATCATAACCTAGAAAAACAAAGAAAAATTGTAAACATAACATGAGCAGACGAATGACCCAACTGAAGTTGGTCAGAGCTTTGCTACATAGCTACAAAGGACCCAAGGAATTGTTTTTTTTTTTTTTGAGTATTTTATCAAATTCATACCCTTGTATTTCACTTCAGACCAAATCACGCTTATCTGTTCAGTTTTTATTAAATCATGCTCCCAATATTAACCTTACTTTCCAAGTTCCTCCAAAATCCAAATGGATGTTTGAAAAAAAAAAAAAATCAGCCTGCCGCATTTTTGAATGCAACATTTTTGTCAACCTAAGATGGTGTCTAACATGCCCCAATAAGATGTCTTACACGCCAACCAATGATGATTATTTTGGAGTGTCTCCACCATAATTTCAAAAAAAAAAAAAAAAAAAGAGATATTTACTCCATAAGATTTCATTAAATGCAAGTTAATTTTCAAATCTGCTTGCATTCGAGTTAAAAGTTCAGATCTATGCATAATTAAGGTGTAAAGGACCCATCCATCACCATCAGCATTTGAAATATGGAGAGAACTTGGAAACGAAATCTAAAACAAAAGCTGAGAATTTGTGAAAAATAAAGTGTGGTGTAATTTGGTCAAAGATTAATACCAAGGTGCATGATTTGAAAAAATGCTCATTTATGGAACCAAAATGATGTGGAATCCAACTAGCAATCAATGGCGGAGCCAGCCCGGGTGATCTACCCGGGCTGATCTCAAGCCTGGGCCATGAGAGCTGGAGCTGATGACGTCGACCCGGGCTAGCCGCCGCTTTCCCCCCTTTTTTTTCCTTTCTTCCCCAGTAAAATTCGTTGTCATTGTCATTTGCTACCCAGGCTACAGCCCGGGTAGCTCACAACGTGGCTCCGCCATTGCTAGAAATGGAACTGATATTATTTTTTTCCAGGTTCAGTTCAGCTTAATGACAGTATTGTATTCTTAACCCTAAGCTCTTCAGTAATCCAAAATAATGACAGGGATAGCATTCACTCACCTGGAGGATAGTTGTAAGGCCAACTATTCCAATAAATAAGTGATTTTTGAGAACACCACTGAAGACATTCAGTTCATCCACTTTTCGTGCGTTAAACTCATTAAAAATCTGCAAAATGAAATGTAGGTGTGAGAATCTAATTGATGGGTGGAAAATATAACGAAATGAAATTGAAAACAAAAATTAACTTTTTTTTCAGCATTATGGACGTGGGATAAAAACTAACAAACTTACCTGACATAAAACGAAGGTATTAAATATGAAGGTATTTTTGGCTTTGTCTGCATGTTCTCGAGTTTCATGCTTTAGATGCAAAATACTTTTACCAGCAAAATTTAGGACCAAGAGGACTGTGATTTGGTAGAAAGCCTGCAATTTAGTAAAACACGAATATTAACTCCATAAAATACAAAATTAAAATTTCAGAAAACAAAAGAAAAGCTCCATTTGACATTCTATTTAGGAATAAAAAGAGACAAGCTCGGTGGATGAAGCTTCCACCAATGTAGGGGATGGGTCAGACCGCATTGGATCTATTGTGTACACAGCCTTACCTTGCATTTTGCAAGAGACTGTTTATGCTACTCAAATCCGTGATGATAACAACTTTACCACTGTGCCACAACTCCCCTTCAACATCCTATTTAGGAATAATTATATTAAATACTCTTCTAGTTGAAGGCTACAATCCTGTTCCGTGCCTTATTCATCAAAAATTAAACTCTGTACATTGTCATCAATTTTGATGCATGATTCATTTACCCTCAAGGATGAAAACGAGGTGGCAGAGAATGCATGGCAAGCATGAAAGGGATGGCAGGTGATGTGTATAAGTTAGAAGCCCATTCACCTAGCTAAAAGAGGGAAAGGTGCTGTCCACAAATTACACTACTACAATTTTTTTCTCCTCGCACATCCTGGTAGCTGCTTGCACCAACCAATCCCATCACTATAGCCAGTGAAGTTGCCAAATGCTGACAGTGACTTCCAGTTCCCTCCATCCCACCTCCAGTTGCACTGTCAACTCCAACTTTGCCCTAGTACGCTTCCATATCAGGCTTAATCCCTTCAGGAGGTGATCTCCTCAATCTTGTGTGCATCCCAATCAGCTGCTTGCATTGGCCACTCCCATCACCGCTGTTAGGCGAGGCCGTTAAATGTTGACAGTGAATCTTTGAGCTCGTAATGACGACCCTTATTCAACAACTATATGAATCAATTGCCTGCACAAAATTATCATCTTCCACCGAGATGCGGGCTTGACCGATTTTGAGGAACAAAATTAATTTTGGAAATCAATCAAATTCTTGAATCCCTGCGAGAATAAGAGGAATGGAGTATTTTTCACCACAAAACTCTCGCCCTTCCATAGTAGCGCTTTCTGTCCTTGAGGGTAACCAAAGCCTGAGGTTTATTCCTAGAATACCCCATTACTTCCCATATATTGGTTCAGAATTAAAAAGCTCCTATAGTTATCTTTGTAATATGTTCCTCTTTCACTAGGCTTGTTCTTGGTTTTCGTATCAAACAACTTCAACTGCACTTTGAGCACAACATCCAGTACCTCTACATGATGGAAGGCATTCTTTCTCATAATGCAACTATTTCTGCAAGA
>JBBPFQ010834425.1:0-12476 GCA_037974815.1 Kaempferia elegans
GTGGCGCTGGAAGCCTCCTGCGACACTTCTGATTCTGTCGAAAGCCTCATGTCACGACGCCTGCGGCCGCGATACCCTTCCTGCGCGGCCGTAGGCATCATGACGCCCCTCCGGTGCTGCTGCGGGCGTCGCAACGCCGTGCCGGGTTGGTGCCCGTGTCGATCGACGGGTGGAACAAGATGTTTCTCCCGTTTCGACCGGCTCAGCACCGAAATCTCAATCATTGGAAACGAGATCAATTTATGTATTTTACATCTTAACAATTACTTAGTAATTGATATTTGAAATATGTGTTCGTTTATATCTAACCAATTCTTGCCAGAGTGCCATCATGTATCATTACACTGTTAAATGATATATGTTGCCTAATTTATAACTTACAAGCAAGTGGATTCAACCAAAAGAAAACTCAAAGGAAAACATCACAATTGACATACAAACATACCTGAAAAGTGTACAGTTAATTTGGTTTCATCATCTGGATTCTTATCAGTGACAACACCTTCCCACCAACTGAATGTACAAGAAGCACACACAGTTACTTCATGATTGCCATATGACAAAGTAGCACTAGGAACGACTAGATCAAAAATAGATTTAGTAGTACTCATAAAGACCTGGTAGGTGAACTATTAAGCACGGAGACAAGTAAACCAAAGAAAGTCAAAATCTAAGGAAAAGTATCCACCGTGTCTGCAACTTCTTTTTGCAATTTATATGGGAAAACTGCTCAGCAATGATATTTAGTCAAAACATATGTTCATTTCATATAATAGTTGGTAATAGAACTAAGGCACAGAACGGTACTTGGTTGAGATATCAACAGCAATATAAATATTTGCTATGATACTTTCAATGGAGGGCTCAAACCATGTAGCTGGCTCAAAAGTTTAAGACTAATATAGCTTGTTGATGTGGATATTTTAATGAATAAACATTTAAATTAGCAATTTTTCTAAATAAAAAAATAAAATGAACTACATAAATTAAGCTCACCGATCACGCATCCATGCATCTACCCTGTCACCGACTGCCCAATTGAAATTACTTAGAGCCCCTCTCCTCCGCTTCCTTGTTCCCTCTGGTATACCTACCATTATGCTATGTGCTGCACGTATTCTGGGAGGTTGGTCACCTTTGGATTCAAGTTGTATCCACTCCTTGAGCATCTCATGACCTGAAATGGAGTTTTTGAAATACAAGCTTTAATTACTAAAAAAGTTTCTACTGTCAAATAAAACTTAAAGATTATCATCAGATACTCTAAAATATACTCAAAACTAAATTTCCTTTCTTTTATAAACCAACTGAATCTAAATTTTTTTTTCATGTGGATGGTGTGGTACAAAAAGTAACGTTTTAGATACTGAGTGACCAGCTTGATAATGCAAAATTATTATACCAATAATTTGGCTCCTTCAGTTTCACAAGTAACAATCTTTTACCTTCATCAGAAGGAAGATCCTTGTACTGCACATATGCTTTACCGTCTTTGATATCAAGGACAAGTGCAGAAAACCAAGCTCCTTGAAGACCACCTTCTTCAGCTACAACCTGAAGTATTTTGTCAAGTGTTTTATTTTTAAATGGAAATGTATTTTCAAAAAAGGTGGCTCCAACAAAGTAAATCTCATCTTAAAGTAGGTTACATCTGTAAAATCCAGGTTTCAAGAAGACAGGCATGCAGGTAATGTCAGTGGTTGTACCACCTAATCCTAATCTAATACTCGAGGACTGTTAAACAAATAAGATTGGTTGTTAGATTAGCGAACAAGCAATCTGAAAAACAGTTAATTTTGTTAAATTCAAGATATGGTGATTAACAATACCTCTGACTCAATTACAACAATAAGTCCAATTTATTCAATAAACAATTTGCCAATTCACCAAAAACAAGCTTCAATTTGAGGCCTTATAAATCTTCCAGCTTCCATATATCAGTAGGAAGTAAACAAAAGAGTTAGCTATTTGGGCATTTGTGTAGTAAAATAGTCCATTCCTTAATCTTGAAATTAACAATACTAACACCATATTATGAGTTTCAGAGCCAATACATGGGAAGAAATGAGATAATTAACAGATCTTATTAAATAGAGGTATTAGGTATTTTTAATATCTTTTTTAAAAGTTAGAGACTCGGGGACTGTTAAACATGCAAGGTGGGCTGATAATTTAGCACACATGCACACTACCAAAAAAAATGATACTTCACGTGTGTACTAACAACTTAATACTCCAAAGGAACCCTATCAAGCTAACAATATCATCTGATTTTGAATGTTATTCCAATACATAATGACATTTTTCATCATAAACAGCTCATCGTGCTGAATTCAAGATAAGGTTATTAACAATGTATTGGTGTCAACAAGAAGGATAAATCCAATTTCTTAAATAAATAATTTTTCATTTCACCAAACACAAGCTTCCATTTGAGGTTTTATAAACCTTCCAGCTTGCATATGTCAATAGGAAGTAACCAATAGGTAAACCATTTGAGGGTTTAAAGTAAAATAGGTCCATTCCTTAACTTGAAAGCCACCATGAACATCACATTTTGACTAATTTATGAATATCAGAGTCAATACATGAGAAGAAATGAGGCGATTTGAAGCTCTTATTTAATAGAGATATTAAATATTTTTATATTAAAAAAAAAAAGAGAATAAGTTGATAATCTAAACATTCCCAGCATGGAAGATTCTTTCCCTGGATTTGTACCTCAACATGGGAGCCTGCCTGAATGGTACTTCCTTGCGTAGAACCTCTTCCGGTTGAAACAATCTTTTCTCTGTCTTGCAACTCATGCCCTGACAAGCCAATATAAATCAATATATAAGTGAATCTAAACAAGTAAAAAGGTATGCCCTAAACAATTGTAATATTTTGTGAAAATTCACAAGTAGCTCACCTTCATAATGTTCTTCTGATGATATGGACTTCTGATTACCAGGAGACCTTTCAATAATAGAATCTTTTGTCTTATTATGATCTGATAGCAATTCAGCTTGTTGTTTTGAGTATAACTCATGGTCACTTGCTATATGCAGACCTAAATTCTTCTTGGGCTGTAAATTTGATTCAGCCCCAATTTTAGTCTTAAGATGCTGTTTCCAGTAAACATCAGGTCCAGCTTCTACTATTTCACTTATTGAGAATGGTAGGGGGTCCCCCATTGCAATGATGGTTCCAACTTGGGACACAGCTTCTGCAGCCATTTCTGCCGCCTTTAGTATGGCATCCAAGTTCTCAGCCCGCTTCATGGCTGCAGAGGATGCTTCTACCCTCCTCCTTGTAGCTTCTCGTGCAGCAGAAATGACTGAAAGGCCATTAATGTTGTCTTTAACTGAAGAGGTAAGCAAACTTTTCCCGATATCAAGGCTACTTTCAGCGCTTTGAGTACCATTTTCAGCATATGAAGAATTAACTGCCTCATCTGCCATCATCTTAGCCTGCATTGTAGCCTCAGATGCAACCTTAGCAACTTCTGCAGCTGCCTTTGCTACAGAAGCTGCTGCTGCAGCTGCAACAGCTGCAGAGACAAGCTTCCCTTCAACCTCCAATGGAAGGCCTGATTTTTGAGCAGTCATCTGTTCCCAAATAGTTTGGCTGTGCTTAATAGCAGCAGAAGCAGAAGCAGAAGCACTGTCAGCTTGCACCTTTGACTGCTCAATATAAGTACAGGTCTCTTTTGAGAAGATACTCTGTTGAGAACTACTCCCCAATATTTGGTAGTAAGGGACGGCTGGTGCTTGGGATGTAGTTGAAATAAAACCAACAGATGTACTAGGACTTAGAGAACTAGGCAATCGAGGAAGGGATGAAGAACTAGGTAGATTACTAGTGACATAAGTGGCAGAAGCAGAATCTGGTTGAGGTTGGGGAGTAGAAATATTCAACAGAGGCTCCTCCAATGAAGAAATCTTTTTCCTCTTTCTGGACTTCTCCCTAGTAGAGGTGCTTTTATTTCCTACAGGAGTAGCTTCCTTATTTTGAATCTCACTTGACAATACTGCAGAAATACTTGGAGTATCTTGACGAGGCAGCAAGGCACTTGAAGAGGTAAGCTGCATATTTGCTGCACGAAATTTAGAAGTGTCTCTTGCAGGTGTTACTTGAGATGTTTCAGAAGCTATTGCAGAAGAATGATGTGCAGTTGAATCAAAAGGTGAACCTTGTGATGGAACAACCCACGAAGCATGATGAGGACTCGGAGAAAACCAAGGTGGAGAGTTGGTCAAGTACTGCCTCATCTGCGACGTCTGATATGAATGTAAAGGCAGGGGAGATTGATTGGATTCTAAGTAGGTGCCTCTTGTGATATTCGAGGGTAAAACATCCTTAGATGAATTCTGGAATGGTGATTGGAAAGAAACAATGGAACTTTTTGTCGCTGCAATTGGGGTCTTGCTGTCCCTCCTACCAGCAGAGGAACTAAGAGCCTTGCTTGAGAGAGGACTGCAGCTGACAATTTGTTCTGAAGTCAAAATAGTAAAAATTTTGTCAAAAACTTTTAACTTATAATGATGCAATCAAAACCACATGAATGAGAAAGCAAATGATACCTGAACTGCTGATCAGTGATTTCTTGTTATGAAACCTTTCTGAAGCAACACGCCATGTTTTCTCCCATAAGCTCCTTCCTCCATCTAAGACAGCAAGAAAATTCACATCATTCAAAAATGAAAAAGAAAGATTTATAAATGTTTTAGAACACTAACCAGTTCCTCCAAAGGCTGGTAACATGCAAGCCTCATCTGGCAGGACTCCTTGTCTGAAATAAGTAAAATAATACAAATATAATTAGCTAAATCAAATAATAAAGTATAGGATACTTAAAGAAGCAAATGATAATGGAGCATCTGCAACTCACATGAGAGATCCATAAACAAAAATCTGAGCGCGCAATTGTACTTGTTGTAAATCTGTGAAAGGCTGATGAAATAGCGGAGTAGCTGATGTGCTCATATCCGGCAGATTAGATGTTTGAACATTTGGAGAACAGGAAGATTTCATAGTATTGGTATCAACATGCAGACATTGCTGCACATCTTCTTTGCTAATTTTGTTTCTTAAGGCTCTACTAGAGGTATTACGCGGCGTCCTTTTGCTTCCTTTAGAATGTTTTTCTTGTGACTTCTCATTAGCATCCCCTTTTGAAATGCCTGCCTTCCTAGTTGCACGAGCAGATGCTTGATTCCTTTTGTTTTCCACACTCATGCTAGGATTGATAGTAGTTTCTTTTACAGTGTCACTTGAATGTTCCTGAGAAATTTCTGCAGAAATCTACACAGGAGAAAAAGAAGCTACAATTAGTTGTAGATCTTACCAACTGCAGAGACTTGAAATGGATATTCAAATGTATGTGGATTTAAATGGTCACCTGAGGCTGTTCTATGGACTGAGTCATATTGGCGCATTTCTGAGCCTTGTTGCCGTCTTCTGGGGTATCATTTTTACGTAAGGGTACTATGAACGTGAAGTTTCCATCATCACCTAAAGTACTCATTTTGGGATCTTGAACAGTGTCTTTAAAGATATCAAACTTTGATGCCTCCAAAGAAGGGCCTGCAAAATTTTGCAACAAACTATTCCTTTCTCTATACTGTGTGCTATTCCTTTCCTCAAGGATCCATTCTTTGCAACTAATAACAGTAGGTGAACCACAATTTGTATCATATGAACTTGCCTTTCCACCTTGAGGATCAAAGGAGGAAGACTCTAGATTACCTTCAGGCAAAGGCAACTGAGAAAGGACATTTGTACCAATATTTGACGTATCAACTGCAAATACATTTTTGCATAGCAAACATTGGCTATCAATGGAGCAACTAAATTGCATATCTACGTGCATGTATGAAGTAATATTAGCATCTACAAGGCTATAGCATGATAACATGAAAAAGATTATTATTATTATGTAATATTGTGTCAAAACAACAACAACAACAACAAAATAAGATATTATGTGAACTTCACTCATCTGACCTTTTAAAAAGATAGATAGTTGATCTAACAAGATGGAATTATAACTTATGGAGTAATCAAATAACTAGATCACACACAAAGACATGCTATAAGCACATGAAACATGCTAATGGTGTTGACCGTTGAATGTTGAACACTAAGGGCATTTATGTATGTATGCAAATTTCAAGGATTGTAGAGACTCTCGGTAGGGCAATCAACTGATAACCATTTTAGAAGATAACATATTAATGACCTAACTAGATAGCATCACAATATATGTGTAATTAAACATGAATAATACATCATAAAAGAACCAAAAAGAAGTTCTGATGTTTGACTGTTGATAAAATGTCATGTTGCATACACAGGCAGAATTTCTAACAGATACATGTATTTCCAAATTCAAAGGATTCTAGAGATACTTTACAGAGCAATAATGAGAAGTAAGCTAAAAAGGGTTAGAGATCTTCTGGACGTCTAGACAATCCATGTGAAGTAAGCTAAAAAAGTAATCTCTACCGACAACACGGATAATGAGAAGTATACTCACATTCTATATCAGTATGTTTTGGTTTGTCAAAATGATTTGTTGGAGCTAAATTTGCATCTTCTTGTTCTGTGCTTTTGCAAGTGGAAAGAGAAAATGCCTCAGCTGAAAAAGCCACCTGAACTTCATCACTTTTGGTAGTTTCTGTTAAAAACAATGTACTCATCATTTTTATGGACATTTTCTATAAGGTTTAGAAATCTCACCACAAAACCTTATATCTAATGAGGAGAGACATTAGCTACACAGCATGCAATATGGTATTCCAAAAATAAACTCCAGGCCATTTCCCATCTAGCAAAAACTTTGCATGTCGAATATATTCAACTTGTATACATCAGAAACATAGGTCTTAGGTTATTTTCAATCAGAATCCAATTCATGTGAAGCCAACTCTAATCATATGAAAGGGAATTTAACCAAAATTACCAACATGATTGAGCAGAAGTTATACTTTCATGAAAACATAACTCAGCTAGAGAATTGGCACCCAACAACATGTTTGTATACTTGTTCCAACTTAAAATCCTGTGGAACCTTTTTGGTTTGAAAGGTGAAACCACAAAAAAAATTAAAAAAAAAAAACTCTGATACTGGAGAAAGGCGTTTGAATTAAAATGATACAGTATCGCCCCTTTATGCCTTGTGAGAAGTATAAATCATATAAATATTGTACAGATTCAAAGCTTAAATAATCTAATTCCATCATGCAAATGATAACAGAATGTAGCTATAGATGAACATAAAGGGTATTCTTAAGAATCCAGAATAATGTAATGTTTAAGTTTGAATTAGAAGTGGGATCCTCCTCAGAGGTTGAAATTAACTAACAGAAAATATCACAGCATGTTAGCAAATAAAGTACCCTGTTCATCAGAAAAAATCTCAACTGATGGACCCTTAGCATCTGAATCAGCCATCACATGGGATCCGCCTACTTTCTCACTGTTTGTGCCAAAATTCACATCTGACAAGGAAGAGGCCTGTGCATCTTTCCCATATGAATGTGAATCGGGAGAGGATGACAGTATGATTTCTTTCTCATCTATTATCACTTCAACATCAGAGTGTTGCAGCTGGGTATTCTCTGAATTGCTCAAGGAAAGAAAATTAATAACTTTCTGAACGAGGAATAGATACAGGATAGCACAGGCATAAGCTCAAATGTCTTTTTTTTCCTGATTAAAATTTAAATTATAAAATTAAAGCAAAAATATCATACAAATATATTACCTGCTTGGTCCTTGATTGATGTCTCATCACTATCCATCAACACACCATGGTCCTGTGTTTCAGATGATGATAATTGTGTAATTTCAGTAATGGGAGAGTGATCCTTAAGTTTATTATCATTTGAACCGACCGAATGGGTAGAGTTATCCTTTTCATCTAAATGACTAATGTTATCGACATTTGATTCAGCAACCAAACAAGCAGTCTCAGATATTGGATCTAATTCCTCGAGAGAGGAAGAGGTCTTATTTTCAGCACCCTCCAGTAAAGCAGAAGGTTGGTTGGCAACAGTTTGTTCTGAGGCATCCAACTTTTCAATAAAATCTTTTGAGGATTTATTGTCACCATTCTTTACTCTCTCCAAAATATCCAAGTTATGGGTAGTTAAAGTATGAATCTGTGAACCAGTATCATCTTCAACTGCAGTTATTTCACTGTGTACCGTAGATGAAAAGTCTATCTTCCATGTGTTGTTACCAATTACACTTTTGGACGTATCAAGATCTCTCTGTTCCCCAGAACAAAATGGTTGACTTTCCTCAAGGAATAAAGCAGGAGAAGTAATAGGTCCTGCTGCTGTATCAGAAAGCTCGGTTCTCTTCTCAGTGACAGTGTCAACAAAATTCTTTCCAGCATCCTTTGCCAAAGATGGTAACTGAGAAGTATTAGTTGATCTGTTATCCTCTGCCTTCAAGTCTTTGTTCAAAGATTTCACTTGGTAAGCAATAGCTTCAAGCAGTCCATCAGAGTTCTCTGAAACCACAGTATCATGAGACCCTTCATTTTCCAACACCAGAGAATCTATCGGTGGAATCATTCCTGAAGAATCCTTAACAGCACAAACATCATTATTGAGAGCCTGGTCCAGAGAACCGTGTTCATTCAGTCTGTGTTCACCATGTACAATAGAAAATGTTTCACTCTGCTTGTTTTCAGACTCTGAAGATTCTGAGTTCTTATTCACATTAACGGTAAGGCAATCTTCCTTGTTTGGCTCTGCTAATAATGAGTTTCCCAGTTTACCTGTTTCGGTACTTGCAGTACCGGTGATTAAAGTCAAGGAGCAATTCTGACTGTTGCTGGGAACAGAAGTTACACTCATGTCAAGACCTCTGTTTACAGCACTAGCACAGTCATCAAATGAACTAATCACTGATGAATTATCCAATAGGTCCTTGCTCTGAACCACCTCAAGAAGCTCACCAGAAACCAAACATGTTTTAGGTACCTCAACCGATGAAGAAGTTAATTCTACATTAGCAGTGAATTCTGAGTCAACCACCTCCCCAACAGCATGATACTTTTGGTCAGATAAATTTATATTCAAGACAGAATCAGAATCTTCACAAATGGGTGTTTGAAGTGAATTATCCATTAGGTCCTTGCTTTGAACCACCTCAACAAGCTCGCCAGAAACCAAACATGCTTTAGGTACCTCAACCGATGAAGTTAATTCTACATTAGCTGTGAATTTTGAGTCAACCACCTCCCCAACAGCATGATACTTTTGGTCGGATAAATTTATATTCAAGGCAGAATCAGAATTTTCACAAATGGGAGTTTGAAGTGAAACTCCGTGCTGGTTGGTACTAGCTATATCATCACTCAACCCCAGAATATCTTTAGCAGAGTCTTCTTTTGGATGTATTTCTGACTCTGTATTCATGTTTTGTGTGTTTACCTCATTATCTCCGATAGATTTTACTGGCATCCGCGGAAATACAGATGGAGTATCAGACCAAACGTCGTTCCCAACAATGGAACAAGTCTGCAAGGCACTTGAGCCAAATTCTGCAGTACTATGTCTAGGAGAGAACTCTTCGATCCAATTATTTTCTTCACCTTGAATGCCAAGAAAAAGCCGTGATTCAGCTAAACTATCAAACCTTAAATGAGATTGGAAATGATCGTCAATATCAAATTTTGGAGGATCATATGACTGTAAGCTTTGGGGAAACCCATCATTATCCTCTCCAATTAGATGAAAGTTCTGGCTCTGAAAGTCACTATCATCACAATCCATGGATAAACCCCTGCAATGATCTAGCGTGTTTATTATAAACCCAAGGGCCAAGGCCATATTCACAGGATAAAAACTGAAAATAAATTTAAACTTGTAAACACACATTCACAAAAATGGAAGTTAAGAGTATGAGAATATTAGTATAGCCATTTAAAATGACTGTATGGAAAATTGAAGAAATAGAAACAACCATAGACACAAATGCAGAGACAAGGACATGTGCGCACACACATACAGAGTTAACAATGATGTGAAACCTGGGAGCCAGGGCAAAAATATATTATCCCTCCTTTTATTTAACAGTTTCAGAACTAGAATTAAAAGCCCTCCTTGGCAACTAGCTTCATGTTTAGCAAAAAAAAAAATTTGTAACCAAACATTAAAATGCTATATCCTTTTTTCGATGATCCTGGTATCTAGCTCTTCAAACCGACTAATCCTACAGGCCCGGCCTCACAGAAATGTCCCACCAGGATAAATCGGGAAGCACTCATGTAGGCCAATAAGCATTCGTAGGCACGCTTCTTACTGGAGGGAAAAATCTCCCTACAGTGCGCCACAGCTAAGACTTGAACCTTAGATCCCTTGGTTATCCATTGGAGGGCCTAACCATTGCACCATTGCCCTGGGGACTAAAATGCTATATCACACTCATATGATGTTGCAACATTCACATTCAACATTATTATCACAAAAAATTTACAACAGTAATATGAATCACCATATGTGAACACATTAAATATCCTATATAACCTACCAAGGCATCCTAGTAGTAGAAGGAAGCCAAGCTAAAAATGGAAGATGAAGGGAACATTATACTTGACAAAAACATGTATAGGAAGATTCTAATTATAAGAAAAAGTATCTGGAGTTAGCTGCATGCATCCCGTGTCCCATAGTAAGATTGGCCTTGAATCAGCATTGCACACTAATAAAAAACTTTCCTGCAAGCTAAACTTAAAAAAAAATCTTATCCTACAAGTTAAACTTTACATTGAATTTCGGATCAAACTATACAACTACTAACAATGAATCCAGAATAACATACCATACACTAATAATTTAGCATAAAAGCATTGGAACATACTAGATTTTAGTTTAAATGAATTTCCGATCTTGGTTAATTGAAATCTTATATTGATTGAGGTTAAGATTACAGCACAATTTCATTTCTTTATAAGATATATATTCATCTGAGGAACATTTAAGAGGTGTTATTCGGAATAAAAGAGACAGTGGCAGTGCCCGTTATTCTAAGCAAATATGATTTCAAGGAATATTAGCAGACGTTACTTAAGTATAATTTACTGCAGATAAGGAACTCAATTATCCAACAGAACGTGTCAGTATATGCACACTTGCACAGACAAATAAATTTAAGAAGTTAAACAGGATTACAAGATTGCCTGCAAGTAGTAACCATGGCATAATTGTTGAATAAACTCACCAATTAACATAATTGTATTCAACCTTGTGCCTCAGAAAAGAACTGATTTTTGGAAAGAATGAGACAGCATGTTTATTCAAACATCATTTCCCTTAAAAGAGTTGGTTTTGGATATGATTCAGCATGGTCATATTGGATCAAGCGTACAAAACAAAAGGGGTACCTAAGATTCAAAGACAATGCCAGCATCCAAGATACACAGAAACTATAGCGAGCAAAATGCATTGACATGAATAGCGAGAAGAAACGGACAAGAAAATTCCAAAACGATATTGATGGCGCGAAAGAGTGCACTGAAAATAAAAACTGAAGTAAGACCAATGTGCAAAATTGGTAGCAAAAGGTCCAACTTTTAGGAACCATAGAGCAAAAAAGGCAGCAAGATAAAAATTCCCGCAGAAGACGGATCAATTCGAGTGTACAAATGACCTAACTCTATTATGCCACCGGAGACGCACCCTAACCGATATACCCACCTATCACCAGAAAACCTAACGAATCAATACTAAAACAACAGAAGCCAAGTGCGTACCAAAGGAAGAGCGGCTAAGCTTCCACCACCCTCCATCCGGAGACAAAATGTTGCCCCTTCAGCGTCCGGAGCCGAAATCCCACCCGTATCTTCTGGCTCTCATCGCCGCTTAAAGATGACCGGAAGCGCCTTCCCTTTCGCCCAGAAAACCCTAGGTCCGACGAATCTCACGAACAGGAACGGCGCGCAATCTCCTGCTCCGGCTACGAATTCCTCGTCGAAACGAAGGCTGAATTCAAGAGCAGGTGCGAGAACCCTCTTTCTTCCCCACCTCCGACCTCTCTCTGTCGTTCTCCTTGACGCTCGTCTATCTCGCGCTCACTCACTCTCTCGCTCGCTCACACGCCCACCGTGCGTTGGATTAGAAGGGGCGATATCTGACGAAGCCCTGTTTCGGTAAGGATCCTCTCCAACCGGAGTCTTTAATTTAATGCTACAAATCGCATACATCGCGAGTTTGAAAGTCATAACCCGCGTGGGCCCTTCTTTCCATGGGATCCAACCCGCGAACGATGCGAAGTTTATGCCGAGAGTTGGAGGGGATCACGAGGACATGGGCTGTAGTGCAGAAACGGGCATCGAATGTGTTGGAATTACGGTAGTACCCCGCCCAAGGACCAATGACGAGCAGGAGCGAGGACGTTTTCCTATAGGTAGAGCTTACAGGTAGAATTGTTAACTTGGGTTGGATCTGTCGGATTGGCCCGTGCTGCTAAACAATTTA
>JBBPFQ010834533.1:0-12476 GCA_037974815.1 Kaempferia elegans
TCCAGTCAAATGTTCTCGACCATTGGATTCCGATCGGCGCTGATCCAATGGTCGGGAATCTCTGGACCAGGGATGGATCAGGGATCCCTGGTCCAGAGGATCCCGACTGACCAAGCAACCCCCTACTCATTTGTATGGGTTTAGTGATTCTCATAAATTTAAAAATCATTCTCAAATTATCATTCTCAGACCCACAAATCAAACACTATCATTCCATTCCCTCATTCCTAAACCCACCAACCAAACGCCACCTAAAATACAAATAAACAATATAAATGAAACATTTACATGAAAAGAACTTTGCTTTGAGTGTTTAATTTAACGTGGCAGTACTATACTCCAAAATTCAACAAGAAGAAGCTTTGAAAATTTCATCGAAATTCTTCTCTTATAACCTTAGATCAAGGTTGATTCTTTTATATATTAACATCGGTCAATTGTTATTACTGGTTATCAATTGATTGATCCTCAAGCAATTGAGTGTCGCAACCGATTTAAAAACTCTCTATTCGCTACAACAATGTCAACAGACGACTATTACTTTAATAAAAATATTATTCACAGTCGATTGATATTGTTCATTAGTTGACTAATACATTGCTTAGTGCTAAAAATATTATTCACAATATTGAAAATATTATTCATATCGAATTCCATTATGTCAAACAACCCTATGTCTCCCGAACTTCCACGTATGATTAGCACTTGTTAAGCCCGATTTACTATGGCCTCATCCTTGCATATTATCCAATTTACTTCAACTTAGTAAAACCCTACCAACCTATCATCCAATCAACCTTGACCTACTAAGACTTCTCGTTTTATATCAAACATCTAGTCAATCTTGACCAATCAAAACTGTCATTGTCAAACATCCAATCCTCCTTCAACTTGTTTAGACTTTTCGTCTCATATCTAGCATCCCATCAACTTTGAGCTACCAAGACTTTATCATTGTCAAACATCATTTGAACTTCTCTACTTGTCAACTCTCCGTTAAACTTCCGACTGCTAAATATTCGATTAATCATGACTCATTTGGACTTTTCTATACTTGATTTTTTGTTGAAACATCCACATCAACATTAAACCCCTAAGTTGATTGCACCGACAATCTCCATCTCTAACAAACTCTCCATCTATTGATTGTCTCGCTATCGTCAATAAAAACATGTTGATTAAATATTAAAACTCAACTCGAATTAACTTAAGCTGGGTCAACCAAGCTTTGTCAATATTATCTACATTAACTAGAGGTCAATTGCAGCAGTAAAATAAAATGAGTATCATTTATGACCAAAAAATAATTGTCATGCGAGAATAAGAGTTGGACTTGATATTTATTTATATTTTGAAGTATCTAAATTTAGCTCCAGTAAAAGAAATTCTATTCTCTAAAAACATAAACAAGCAAACTTATTCGGATTTTGAGTAATATACAATCCCCATCAGCAACATTATTAGTCATTTCATGCATAACTCCGGTGAGTATCATATGAATGCAAACATTCATATGTGTTGAGATATCTAAAATCTAGGAAAAGAAATTTTATTTTCTAAAAACACAAACAAGTAAAATATTGAAGTACATATAAATGTTGATTGGATTAGAGCAATTGAAGATAGACGACGATCAATAGGTGTGAACTTAGTTAAATAGAGGAGTAAAAAATCAGAATGTCATTGCACGATCCAGTGCAAAAGATAAGTACAGAGAAATGCCTATCGAAAATTGTAAAGTATTCTGGTTGAAATTTTTCTTACAGGAGGACTTAGACTAATCTTCGGAGAAATCAATACAATTATACTTTGATAATTGTACAAAGCATGCCAAGATAAATAGGTTGTTTAAAAAAGCAGTTGTGCCGGAGTCGCCAAAAGGGGTAGCAAAGGATTCTTTCTTCTTAAGATCATTCATGCTATGTAATGAAGACTTAAGGCACCTATCTACCTCTTAAATTGAATCTTCCTATAATTTACAAGTAATTATTATCGCATTCTTCTTGGTGTCGATATTTACATACAAACAAACAGAGCTTAGCCCGGAAAGAATTGCATCTATGTACCCAAAATACATACTAATTATATTTCTTCTGAAAAAACACAAAAAGTTGAAAACTTATTCTAACTAGTTATGTTGAAGATGGAGCAGATAGTACATTACAGTGGAATGCTGAGATTGATTTGTTTGACGATGCACATCGTCATCAATAGCATAGCGTCCCTCCATAAGCAACCCAGTGAGCAAATCTATCAGAAAATTCACCAGCATTGGAGTTTTCAGATGCTTGTCTGACTTCTGTTACACCCACCTGCATACATGAAAACAACTATTTTCTAAGTTTTTCAATTGCAATTTTGCAAAGTGAAATATCTTGGACCAATGGGTAATTTGTCATTGTTTGAGAGAGCCGAGAAGACTTCGGCAAAGATCAAAGTACAAGATCTTAGAGTAAAAGAAATCATGCTGAAAAAATGATACAAGGAAACAAACCTCAATGCCGGCACCCTCTATATTTAAACTGCTAATTTTCTCATCTCCTTCTAGAACATTTTCAGTGGAAACATTTGTCATTGGTGAGTTAATGATAGAGGACCTGCAACGTAAGTGAAAAGGAAATGAATAGCAAAATGGGATTTGAATCGAAAGAGACGTGTAGACTGATGGCCACAGCAATAATAAGCATAGTATGCTTCCATGGGTGAAATTAAATGCTTTCATAATGGCCGATGCCATGTTTGCAGCACTCGCAACGATTCTTAATTTTAAAGGTTTGAGTCTACATTCATGCAAGTAACACGAAGGAATTCTTTCTCGAACAAAGATATTACTAGGATTGGTTGGCCAACACAATCAATAACTTATAAATGAAATGAGACAACAGCAAAGCCAATAGTTTGTTATGAGGGGCACTAACAATCTCAGAAGAAATTTTTCATTTTTTCCCACTATTTTTTATCTTCAAAACAAAAGAAGGCATAACAAGTAGATATGATTCCAATCTCACGAGCCGTGAAGATTTTTTATTTTTCACTAAAGAAGCCAGTCATTGAAGATTACCTGTCAGAGCCTTCATCTTCACATGATTGGCCTGATGACGAAAGCCATTCGAAGTCAAGGAAGTTCGAACAGTTGGAATCATTGAATCTATGTTTGCTGAAGCATATGTGCCCATTATCTGAAATTATTTGCCTCCTAGGAAATGTCGGCGTATAACTAATAAAGAGAACAGGAGACTATCATTAGATTATGTTTATGCATATAAGGAACATCTAAAGCAGCAATTCTTGTTCCATAAGCTCCAATAATGTTGGAATTTGGTCCCAACAGGGTGCCTAGTTGGCTAGAAGGTAGCAGATTTGTTACAATGGGGCAAAGTTCAATTCCCAGCGAACTCATGCCCTCGGGAAAAAAACTCCTCCCACCCTCTAACTGTGAGGGGC
Source organism: Kaempferia elegans (assembly GCA_037974815.1). Lineage (NCBI taxonomy): Eukaryota > Viridiplantae > Streptophyta > Magnoliopsida > Zingiberales > Zingiberaceae > Kaempferia > Kaempferia elegans. The sequence continues at coordinate 3,445 of JBBPFQ010834533.1, forward strand.
GCCTGGGGTGAATGTAATCACTTTTATTGCTACAATAATGCTGGAGTTTGACATACAACGGGAACTGTCAAAATTAACTAGTTTCCTAGATTTTCAGCTACTCATACTTCTATTTTAGTAGTCTGAATAAATGCAACAAAAGAAACCATAAGAGGAACTTAAAAGGAATCCACAAGAGTAATAGTCAAGAGAAGCTCACCTGTAATATTGAATATCATTATCACAAGTTGAAATTTCAGGTGTGGAATCACAAAGACCCTTGGCAACTGAATCTTGTTGTATTATAGTAGGGAATGCAGAAGCAGCAGGTTCATTTGATCCAGGATCACAGATAGACATGGGTATTTGGCCATCACAAAGAATATTGCCATCTGACAGAGATCTCTTAATAAATGACCTGAAAAATAAAAGGCTGAACTTTAACTTGGGAAAGTGCTCCTGAAGTTACTAAGATATTTTTCACCTATGTCTGTACAGAGAAGAAATAGCAATAGTGGGTGCTTTTATTGAAAATCAGTGTAAGATTTAAAAATTCTTGATTGCAGAAATGTTTGCATGGAACAACATAATTGAAACATGAGCAAGCCAAAAACAAAGTGTTGGCATCAACATCCAATACTCGTGCACAACAAGCATACAAATTTATGCTATCTATCTCTACTATGTAACTCTACTATTTGCTTCTCTACAATCCTAGTGCTCAACTTGAACTCCATTGCAACAGAGGATACTGTCGCATCTTACTATATATATATATATATATATCAATTTCCATTCTGTCAATTAAAACCATTGGAAATATATAAAATCAAAATAAAATTTAAGATCAATGCAATTATAAAGATGAAGTTAGTCTTCCTCTCTTATCCTCATCTATGATTATCGAGGTTCTCCTCTTAAAGAATCCGAGGAAATATTGTGTTCTCTTGTCTATTGGTGAAATCTAGTTATTTATAACTGTAGATCCTATACTCTAACTACCAAGAAAATAGTGTGCATCTTTGGCATATTGACAACCAACTTGGCATCTGGTTACATAAACATATACCTTGCATTATCTACCTGTAGGAAATATACCATCAATTATCTACCTGTAGAATGTAGATCCTATACTCTAACAAAATATACCTTGCATTCTCATGAGAACGTGCATTGTGCCTTCCAGTACTGTAATGTTGATCAGAACTCAGCTCCCAAAGTGCTGGTTTACCCTGGTGGGGCTGGAAATGACCCAGGAACCTACAAATTTCAGAAAGTTATTGGAATAAATGGAGACTGTTGCCAAGGAAGTGTTGCTATAGGACACTGCAAGGAGCTTAATAATAATCCATTGGTAAGAATGTAAGAACCCACAAGTTAATAGCATCTTGCTTCTCTGCATCCATATAGGCATTTCTATAATATCGTTGTATTGTCCTCAATAACTCCTGAGACTGGGTTGCAGCCTTCCATTGACCTCTTCTTTCAGAAAATATCTGAACACCATACAAAAAAACTAATGATGTTGTGATCGTGCAAAATATTTTCATGTTATAAATAGGCTATGGATAATCAAGCTAGACTTTATTTTCCTCATTCATCCATATATATTTTGCTAAAAGGGACTGCATTTATATTGTTAAACTGGGAAATTCCACATACATTCAACTAAGAATAGCTGTACTGAGGACAAATTAATCCTTTACCTTAGGAAAAAAAAAAGTGTGAAGGAAATTTTTGTATCAAAACTTCTCAAGGAATGAATCAAATTAGGCAATTAAGTATTTACAAAAGATGATGAATTAGGTCAGAGAAGGTTTATACATTTTTCATATTTTTAGTGAATGAACAATAAAGACTACTAAAAGAAACCCATATAGAGAATCTAGTATAGCTAAAGATTTAATTAGGAAACTCAAAAAATCAGCTAAGCCAATGAAAAGCTAGCCTTGTGCAACCAAAATACTTCAGCATGAATTTCTTTGCAAACAGTTATAGATGTGTCAACTAGACCAGTCAGGCTGCTTGTTGCTCGGCCTAGGCAATTTGGTCATGTCAGGCACAACCTAGCCAAAGATGGGTCGGTCCATGCTTTTAGGCTATGGTCTGTAATAATATTGGGCATTATTTGGCCTAACAAAGTGTAGCCCGTGGCTAGGCCAATCATGCAAGTGGGCACATATGTTGGGTTAGGCATGGTCATGTGCCCAACTCACTTGTTTTGCTTCTTTATAAATAGCCTCAATCCATCATCCACTTAATCCCTTAGTCATCCATTATCTAAATCGATCATAATTCTACCATCTTGGTTGTGGATTCATATCCACTCCATTGCAAATACCATTAATTGTATTTGCAATGGAGAGGACATGAGTGATAGTCATGATCATAAGCAGTGCAGATCACTATTGGATATCTCTACTAGATGCATCGTCATCTCCACCAATCGTCACTAAACAACTAATAAGATGATTCTTTTGGCTCAACAAATTCGAGTAGTGCCGCGCACAACCCAACAAACATTTTCCCAGGCCAGGGATGGGCTTGGTGTGAGAATATTTCAGGTCATCAATGTTGGGACCGTTGACATTGCTAGAAGGGGGTGAATAGCAACTTGCTTCGCTCGTTCATCATCTGTATGCTCGTCTACAATCGGTTAGTACACAGTGAAAAAATAAATATAAAACCAACACAAGCACAAGCACAAACCATTTTTACGTGATTCAGAACCCCCGATTCCTACTACACATCTACTGTCCTAACGATAACACCACTATCTTTTTCCTTGCATAAAAACTTTTTTACAAACAATACAAGCCAAATACAAATGAAATCAAGAGAAATCGAAACAAACAAGTTTACACAAATAAACTCATTGTTGATTGCTTTGGTTAACCACTTGAAGGTCCGGAAATGCACCACTACTGTCCTCCAAAAGCCTCGAGAACCAGCGGCGAAACTGTCCATGAAATCCTTCCTTTATAGCCCTCAAGTGGAGTTGATTCCGTCTAACAATCGAGTGCATGCACCTCTACTGAATTTGACTGTTTCACCTACAGAACAACTCTTTCCAACTTAGCTTTGACCACAACAGTCGATTGCTTATGACCATCAATCGATTGCTACCTAAACAGTTGAGTCACGTAGTCGAGTTCAAAATATTTTGTTCGCTACAATAGTAACAACACTCAACTAATCCATATCATCAATCAATTGATGATCATCTGTCCAGTTGATCGGCCAAGTTTCAAACATTCTGTTTGCTACAGCAGTATCATCAATCAATTGCTAAAATCTAGTAGTTGACAGATCTATAGAAAACCCCCTCAAACTCCAAATTTGAAGTTTAGGGATTGCTACTATCTAGTAGTCGATTGATACCTTTGATTTTAACCTTTCCAAAGATGAAGTCTCGCCTTGCCTAGTATTTGATTGACCTCAACATACCAAGACTTTCTTTGCCAGCATTCAATTAATGTTGACATGCCAGGACTTCTTTTGCTAGCATCCGATCCTGCCAAAACATTACCGTTGATTGGTATCCGGTCAACCCTGACCTGCCAAACTTCCTTGATCTCCTAGCACTTCACCATTCTTTAGTATCCGGTCAACCTTAACCTATCGGGACATCACCGTTGTCTAACATCAGTCAATCTTGAAGTGTCAGAACTTCACTCCTGTCTAGCATCCGGTCAATCTTGACCTACTAAGACTTCCCTCATTGTAAGTGTCCAATCAATCTTGACCGACTTAAACTTCACGTCTCATGCCAAGTGTCTGGTCCTCCATAATCCACTTGAACTTCACTTCTCATGTTAAGTGTTTGATCCTTTATGACTCACTTGGACTTCGCCTCTCAGGCCAAGTGTCCAGTCCTCCATAACCTCGCTTGGACTTCACCCTTGCCAACTCTCTATTAGACTTCCAACTACAAGTGTTCGATCAATTGTGACTCACTTGGACTTCGCTCACCAACTCCCTGATCAAGTGTTTGGCCAACCATAACTCATTTAGATTTCTCCACTATTAAGTATCCATTCAACCTTAATATACTTGACTTTTCACTCAACCATCCACATCCAAATCAATCTTGGTCAACCTGAACCGCGGTCAATTGCACCAACAATCTCCCTCTCCAACAAACTCTCCTTTTACTTGACATCTCACACTCGTCAACAAACATATTGATCAAATATTGAAACTCAACTCGAGCCAACTCGAACTTGTTCAACCGAGCTTGGTCAACCTTGATAAGAGGTCGATTGCACCAACAATCAAGAACCTCTAGTTACATCCAAATTGAGGTCATCCCTATCCAAAGGAAAACGGGCCTAGGTGAGCACAAGCCATCCCTAGCCAAGGACCAACACATTGACACATCTAGATAATAGTTATTGAGTTCTTATTATAAATTCAACACTTGGCGATTAATTATAAATAATGGAAACAAAGTATGATTACCTTCTCTACATAAACAAAGAGTGCCAAGGCATAAACGAAGGTGTAAGATAAGCTTTATAGTAAACCCAAAATCTCATACTTATCATATATTTCAAATCAAAATTATTTTTCTATAAATTTTTCATAGTCTCTCTCACATGAGAATTTCTAGCCCTAAACAATTTTGCAAACAACATAAATATATTCTCATTTTCAAACATCAACAAGAATATTGGCACTGATTTCCTAAAGGATAAGTGAGGGCACTTTAAGAACATATAGCTTATAGCTTCCGGTGTGAAGCTATGTCACTTAAGTTTTTTATGGGTTAACAAAATGAGTGCAACAAATTGTGAGGAAATAAAATGAACATGAATTTAGAGTACATAAGCACGTGCCCAAACAAGGAAAACATGTTACCCAAATAAAAAAATATGCACCATACAATACGTAGCACAATTCATATAAGATTGTGACTTGTAAAATACTCTAGCCAACCATGAGTTATTTAAGGAAATCAATAAACTACACTTAAAACCTGGGAAAGGGGAATTAAATTTCAAAAGTAATTAACAAAAAAAAAGTAAATATGTCGTATAATTTTTTTTTTCACAAACAGTATATCCCTCAAAGTAAATATTATTTATCTGATGCATTTTAATACCTTGTTGTGAGCAGCAGAACCTCCATACTGCAGAGAAAGTGTGTCCCCCATTCTTTCATAGATATCCATCATATCATCAGCTAAAGGGGAATCTGGGTTAACTTTTGGAACGTCTATATATCCCAATGCGTGAAGCTGCTGGCCAAGTGCAGCCAAACCATAGGCATATTGTGCCACATTTGTTCGATCCAAGCAATCAATACAATTTGTTCTAAGGATGCCACTTTGAAGCCTTGGTGGATTTTCCAAGTTGACTTTGCACTCAAATTCATCTGCAGAATAGTCATTATGAGAAGTAGCAGGGTTATGTATTTCATTGGCTGAATTATCAACATCGTGTTCGGTTCTGTCCCCAGAGTATTCACTTTGAGATATATCTGAGTTCTGCCCTTCATCTCTCCAGGAACTGCCATAAGAACCCATGGCAACTGATACCCTGCATTGTTTATTGCATGACAATTTTCTAAAATCATGTGTCATGTAGCATATCCATGATTCAAATGCATAATAGTGTGGTAGTTAACTGCAGTTCAACTCATAGTTTCCAGTATGCTGCTGTGAGATAATTAAAAAGCCTAGTGATCTCAATCTATCATTTACCACTGCCATTTTGATCAAAGCATCTGAACGACTTGACAATATATAATCATAAATATGGAGGAAAGCTATCCTCTACTGCCATCCACTGAAGAGGAGAAAAGCAAAAGGAACAGTCTCCAAGCTAATTTGGGATACATTGGAGATAACCAAAAGGGAAATAATCAATGATGACTCAAACTTGTTGCTGGAATAATATATCCAAATCAATAGAACTACTTATCTTTTAAAAACAATGTACTACAACTGACATTCTCTATCTTCAGCTTTCAGTTTTTCTTGCAATAGAATTATGGAGGTGTTTAGGAAACAAGGTATAGCATACTTACAAGATTATTTAATATGATATTGAAAATGAAAAAAGGCCTAATGAATGGAGGGTAAATACTATAGTTCTCTTATATAATAACAAAGGAGACATACAGGGGTATTAAATTAATGAGTCATACTATGAAATTTTAGGAAAGGAAAGAGTACTAGAAAAAAGGTCAAGGAAGGAGACAACAGTGACCGAAAATCAATTTGGGTTCATGCCTGGAAGGTCGACAATAGAAGTTATACATCTTCTCAGATAACTAATTGAAAAGTATCAGGAGCAAAAGCAAGATCTACACACGGTATTCTTTGATTTAGAAAAAGATTATGATATTGTCTAAGAGAAGTTATATGGAGAATTCTAGAAAAGAGATGTGTTAGTGTAGCATATATTGAACTAATTAAGAATATATAAGGAGAAGCAACAGATTAATTGAAGCATTTCCAATAAGAATCGGGTTATATTAAGGATTAGTTCTAAGTCTCTATCTTTTTAAACTAATCGTGGACGAACTCACTAGACACATTCAAGATACAATACAATGGTGCATGTTGTTTGCAAATGATATTGTTTTGATAGATAAGACATGTGAAGGAATAAATGCTAAACTAGAATCTGGGTGGAAAACACTAGAAGTGAAAGGTTTTAGGCTTAGTAGAGTAAAGACGGAATATATAAAATTTAAATTTAGCAATATTAGACGTAATGAGACAATTGTTAAAATAGGAGATGACAAGTTGTAAACCAATAGTTTTAAGTATTTAGGATCATATTTACAAAATGATGGAGAGATTGAGAGATATTTTACATAGAATACAAGCAGGATAGTTGAAATGGAAGTTAGCATTGGGTGTTTTATATGATCGTAAAATACCGCTAAAACTTAAAGAGAAGTTCTATAAAATGGCAGTTAGACCTGCTATATTATATATCGCTGAATGTTGAGCTATGACTTGGGTACATGAGCAGAAGATGAAAGTTGCAGAAATGAGAATGTTAAAGTGGATGTGTGGTCATACGAGGATGGATAGAATAAAGAATAAGCGCATTAGAAAGAAAGTTGGAGTGACATCTATTAAGGAAAAACTTTGCGAGACACGTTTAAGATAGTACGGGCATGTACTTATATGACCAATAAATGTCGCAGTTAGGCAATGCGATACTATGACAAACACACACATCAAACGAGGGAGAGGAAAGCCAAAAAGGCTTAGTTAGCAATAATAAAATAAGATAAAATTTATTTAAATATAGATGATGATATAATAGGGGATAAAGTTCAATAGCGTAAAAGGATCCATATAGTCGATCCCACCTAGTGGGATAAAGCTTTGTTGTTGTTGTTTCAGTTTTTCTTACAATTACAAAGGTCGACCATCAAAACACTTTTAGCCAACTATTGAAGCATTTAGCTATGTATGTATATAGGTCAAATGCATTTCCTTAATTGATTATGAACGGTAAATTAGTATTTCAATACTAAAATATATTATTCCAAACGGGAGTTATGGTGGTTGACGAGAAAGAGATGACTTTGGAATTGTGTTGATAGGGAATTGGCTGTGGAGGAGGGAGGAGGTGGAAAGAAAAAGGAAAGAAGAGTAAGAAGTTACATACTTGGCGGAAAAAAAATTGAAGTGTCATTATATGAGTTTTGGTCCCTTACTCAAATCAAATGATACAATTTGCACATTATGTTGCGCTAACACGCAACACACTTTGGCATGCATCCAAATATACTGAGATAAATTTATATGGCTTTTATTAATTTTAAACTCTTTCATTTATTGCATTTAGTTATTAAAATAAAATATTAATTACATAATCAATTGAATTAGATATTATCGTATACAAATGTACTAGTATTCAACATATTTCAACATATTCTAAAGTATGCCGAGATGACTTTAAAATAAATTCCACTCATTTAATCCCCTTTGACTTAATTTTATAAGTCTAAGATGACTATCTCAATTATAACTATATTAATAGTGTTTTATTCATTTCTGACTTTAATGTTGACTTGTTTACTTGGAAAAATAAAAATATATGAATTAGAATTTCCAAGAAACAAGTTTTAAAAAATAAGGATTACTTGAATTCATCATGATGCATGTTGAGACAGACTTATCAAGCTCTATCGAATGTTAGCACAACATAGTACTGATTGACACAATAGTCATAGGCACATAGGAGCGATTACTATTGAAGAGTATCAAGGTTCAACAATTTTTTAGCATTTGAACTGTCACTTGACGCAATAAAAAGTTTCAACCATGATTAATTTATTGCCAGATGGTAAAAAATTCCTAAAAACATGTACCTCTAACCCAAGATTAAAATATACAATTGTGGAAAACATTTATGTGATACCTAAATTATAGAAATTAACCAAATTAATAACAAATATATACTTCGCAGCTAATAGTTAAGATAGACAAAAAAGCTCTAAACAATCATGTCTAAAAAATGATGGGAAAAAAAATAAGATAGTGTACAATGGTGAAAAACATTACGATGATGCCTAAAATGGCAAAAATTATAAGCATTATCTAATTTGTTCTCTTATTTAGTAAGTGGAAATATAAAAGTCTGTTAGATACATAATAATGAAAATTTGCTCCCTGAAAGTGGTTATCAAAGAATTAAAGAAATTATAAACCTAGGGTATAAAGCAATTTAATCAAACGAAATCTGAATAATAATCATATATTGATTTGATCAATGATACGACACGTTGTGGGTAGCCCCTAAGGGTAATATGGGGTCGATAGTCAAGGTAATGTGGCGGTCAAACTCAAGGAGATATGATAGTCAAGGTTAGGGAGTCCGGATCCAAACGAACCACTCCCGTTGGACTCACTTCTCATGAATATGGCTCTTCGCATTACCCGATTGGCCCGACACCGGTCGGATCCTCTAGGTCTCAACTCCTCACTTTGTTGGAGCAATCGTGACGCCCTAGGTTTTGATATTTGGGCAAAGGTTTAAGTTAAGTTTATTGTTGTATCTGATATGCATTGTGAGAATGCAGGA
>JBBPFQ010834745.1:0-12472 GCA_037974815.1 Kaempferia elegans
TACGTCGACACCCTCTCCAAGTCCAACCTGTGAAGATTTGAACCCGGGTCCACCCGCTCTCCGATCAGACAGGATCAACTGTATTACCCTTCATCATGGGCTCAACTCGCCCTCGGAGCTATGGTGCAGTAGTAAGGGTGTTCAGTTGTCTTTCAGACACTCATAATTTGATTCCTAGTTAAAGAATGCTGGGCTTCTGGACCGCCCACCGTGAGTGCTTCCCGATTTATCCTGGTGGCTAGTAGAAAATTTCTGTAGAATTAAACTGACAATTTCAAAAATAATCAATAAAGCTAACTGTGTTAATCATCGTAGGCTCAACCCGATTCAGTTCATGGAACTCCATTTAACTGCTTAACGGCAGTTCTTGTTATGTTGAAATTTTCAACGACAAATCAAACTTTGGTTGATAGCTAATTAGCTCTTCACAATTGTTGGAGAATTGTAGTCATACAGTAAGTCTGATGTACTTTCCTTCATACACAATCTCTTAGGAATGGGAATCGCTATTGTTTATAAAAAAATTCCTTCTTTTTTATTTTTATCTAAGTAAACGGTGAGACAGGTGCTAGAGGAATCGTTTTATTATTTTGTTTTAGTTAATGTTTACTTTCCTAGTAGAAAACAGTGCTAGCAATGAGAAAAAAAAACCAGTAATAGATATATTAGAAGGGGGAAATAGAAGTAAGAAAGTAAATTTATTTGGGAAGAGATAAAATTGAACAAATAAAAAAATAAATGATTTTTCAAAACACTATTTAAATCCACCATATGAGAATAAATGATTCATGCTCACAAGTGTTAGAGCAGAGATCCTTTGGACCATAATCTATGATCCATCTCTAGATCAGTACACATCAATCATTAGATCAGATCAAGAGGGATTGAATCTTATCTCTGATCTAACGGCTGATGTGCACTGGTCCAAGGATGGACCTCTGGACTATATCAGGAATTATAGTTCAGAGGATCCTAACTGCCATTGTTATTCCTCGATATTGTTGAAGCTGATGATGTAGTAAAACTGTTGATAAGTGACTAGGCAAGTTCTTTGGGAGGGAATAGGGGCTAAAAGTATCTCTAATTCATCATAAAAATATCAAATTTGATATAAAATTAGTACCATACACTAAAATGCTCTAATCATACACCAAATTGCACATCAAATATGGTATGATAAATAGTAAACATCATCTTTGGTATTGCACTATTCACATCACATCAGGTTTTATTTTTTAATATATTAAAATGTACCTTAATAATTAAATTATAAATAAGAAAAATAAGATATTTTAAAGAATATTTTTTTCAATGTGATATGACGTAGATGAATTAAAATTGAAGTAATATTTGATGCTGAAATTGTTTAACATGAAAATTACACTAAATATGGTGTTATAGGTAGGAGATGGTCTAAGTCGGAGGTTGACATGAAAAAGGGAAGTGGGGGAAGAGAGGAGATAGATGTGGGTTGAATTTGACTTTTTGGAATGTCTTATTGATGAAGATTTGATAGTGACTTAATGATTTGGCATGATAGTGCATCAATTTAGGTCTTTAGAGTGCAATGCGAGATGATGATTTGCATATCCAATGCATTAACACGAAAACAAAGTGATCAAATAAAATACATCGATTTCATGGTGTACGTTGCATATGGATTGGTTCATTTATTTAAATATGAATCATGATATAATTAAAGATAAAAACTAAATGACTTCACTTAAAGGGATAAAACTTAACTATTGTTGTTGTAATATGTTTGATTTACTTTACCTACTTGACTCAACCCCACTGTTATCTCCGAATCCATCAAGGTGAGGAAATATATGTTTCTTGGAGAGTGATATTCTCAAATGATGAAAAGAAAATGTGCAACAAGATAATCAGAAGGATAAAATTGAATGGATATCACCATAAGATACTTGAATAAACTCTGCTGGAGTTGAAGAGGTATTAGGGTTGAAGGAACATACTGTGCATTAGGATATGATAGTGATCATGATGACGATGTTGAACCTTCACGGATTCAGAAAAGATCATCAATCACTTGAACCTGGTGAGGAGCGATTCAACATACGTGGTGAAGATCAAAGCCTGAATAGATTTACATGCCAGTAGCTGTTGAGAAAATCTACATACATTTAGAAGCAAGATTAGCAGTGAATAAATGAACGTCTTGATGTTGTTCTAAGACAATATTAGCTGTGAACGCATCCCTACAAACTGAGAACACATAATGGGCAAATGCATTCAAAATTGCATCCGAATACACAAACTAAACAATCCATATCGAAGAATGAATAGATTCACGTCAAGCATTTCGCAGCAAGCATAGTTCAATCGAGCCATCTAGTAACACCATCTTCGTTTAGAGTTGCAAGGATCTCAATGCTTACGTCCAAGATAGCCTGCATAATCCAAAATCAGTAAGACTCACCACCACAAAATATATACCCCTAGACAAGCCAAAAAATGTGACAAAGGGGCATTCAATTCCCAATCAATCAATCAGGGAAAAAAAATTATTATTTCATCTTAGTATGAGCTATGTTTAGTGGACTGGTACGAGGACCGAATAAATAAGTGAAAATGATCCAATTTATTTTATTATCTAATTGCAATAGAAAGTATCATAATGTGAATGATTTGTCTATATTCAACTCGTTCAACTCATTTAATTTTTTCCGCAGATATACTTAGTATGTTTGGTTCTTCCAATTTGCTCAATCCCATCTACTCAGTCCACTTAGTTGGCTTGATTCGGTTCGTTCAGCTCACTTTGCAGTTCGACTGACTCAACGCACTTCGCTCATCTAGTTTGTATGACTCGCTTGACCAGCTCATCAATTTGACTAGCCCAGATTGATAAGCACCCTTGCCCAACAGCCTTGCTTGATTTGTTCGGACTACTTAATTTGTCTCACTTGGCCTATCTAGTTTTCTTGCCCAACTTGCTCGATTCACCGACTCAATTCAGTTGATTTGTGGGGATCATGGATCTTCTTGATCCGCCTACTAGTCCAACTGCCACGCTTCATTTGTCCAGCCTACTAATCTGTCTCATTTGGCCTATCTTGCCAAACCCACTCAATTAGCTGAATTTGTGAGCATGAATCCTCATTGATCAGCTTTGTTGGATCATCCCTCTTCAATCTGTGCAATTTGCCTAGTCTGCTTAAGTTGTTCGGCCTGTTCAAGCCACCCATGCAGTTCGAGCCGATTCAATCTTCTATCTGCTTGATCCAGTAAGTTCATCAGCCCGTCCACTCTGTTTTCCCTGATAAATCTACCACTCCATCCAACCCATAGAGCCCACCTAGTCCATTCAACTCAACCGGTCTAAACTTGCTTTTTTCAATCTATATCTTTTCTATCTTCATTTTCAATCTAAAAATAACAAATAATATTATATTTAGGAGAGAGGAACAAAACGTTCCATATCTTGAACTACAGAATAGGTGGAATTGAATCATCATGTCATCAAAAATTGTCCATCTGGACATTGGAGTTGATTCCCATTCCATTTGCTCTATAATTTCATTCCAGCCTATCAAACATGACATAAGGTACTTTCCTAAAGGGATGTGAAAACAATGATAAACTTTGAGGAAAGTGATGTGAAATATCCATTGTTATGCACATATTTCACGTAACCATAAAGCAATAGCTACAGATAGATCAATCACAAGTGTATTTTGCTCTCGTTCACAAAGATAAGAGAGATTACATACCAATGGGTTTCTATTATTGACAAGTTTGCACTGATCAAGAACTGAACCTTCCAGCGTCCAACTCTCCCTCTCTTCAAAACTATGGCTCGCAAATATAAATTCCATTTTTCTGTTGATCTGACAGCAGAAACATGATAAATAGAAATTAAAGTTAGTGGAAGTATTATGTACCAGAAGTAATAAGGATTACTATTGTTACATATTCACTGACAAGCTAACTTGAGCATAGTGCACCGGACATGGTGCCAATCAGAGTAGTTTTCTTTTTAGAAAAAAAACATAGTTCACAGAGTTAGTAATATTAAGTTCTAATAAATTTAGAACTACTGTAATTAGATTTAGGTTTAATCAGTATACATAGGATGAGGATCCAATTAAGTTTTTTGTTCCAAGTTAACAATTTGTTTCTATAATTGCAAAGCATACCATACCAGATCTAAACTTCAATGTGGATGCATTGGGTCACAACCAAAAGCCACATTTTCATGCTTCTCTTACTTTGGTTGGCTTTTGTGGATCCATGCAAAAACCACTTATCAAAACGTGAAGAACAACTGAAAGTGAGCAATAGCCCTTGTTCTGATAACTAAAATCAATCATTAGATTTAATTTACTAAAGAAATCTATTCAGATTCTGGCATTAGTGACGAGAGCAGCATGATATCACACCATGAATCCCAAGGTTGGTAATATGGATCTTATTCAGCCACTGAAATCTATATTAAGATTACATCAACTGAAATACTAAGATTATTTTAATTTAAGTAGAAATTATCTCAATTATAGATGTCAATTGTTCATTCCGTTTTTCCTTGCAAGCCTGAGCATCCATCTAAAAAATAACATACAAAGATGAAGCTGCTAATATTGATACAAACTAGGGGAAAAATAATAGGAATCAAGAAAATTTGTAATATCATGTAATCAAAATCAGCCTACATTAAAAAAATAAACATTTAAGAAAATACAGAAAGAACACTGCAGATATATGGGTTATTGTAGCTGACTACTGAAGCATAGTGTAATATCATATAATCAAGATAAGCCTAAATTTATATAAAAAAACATTTAAGAAAGTACAAAAAGAACACTGCAGATATGTGGATTATTGTAGCTGACTACTGAAGCATAGTGACCACTAAAGCAATTACTTGTAGATGAAGCTTGATTGGATATGACATAATAGATACATCGTAAGCACTGAATTAGAATTGAAATAGACCTTGGTGTACAAACGGCAGAATATTTCCTGACTAGAATATCTTAGCTAAAATGCTAGGACTCCTGATTTAAGAGATCGAGTACAATGAAAAACAGAATTAAAAAGAGCCTACAGGGATTGACAGAGGTGTGTGTATGACGGGTACTGCAATGTCTAACAATATCATAGTGTAGCAATAACACTAGTTCAGTAGATGGATACAATATTCCTAAACGTTAGGCACAATCACCTGCAACAGTTTACCACCAGCAGCAAAAGAACGCAATCCAAGTACTTCCTGGATAAATAACAGCTGGTAAGCTGGATATGTTTTTTTATGAAGAAAGGAGAAAGGTTGCATATAAATACATTAAAAAAATATTTTAGAATCCGATAAGTACCTTGCCTTTAAATGTAACAATAAATTGTGCTGCAGGGTCCCTTTTTGTGACACTAGTAGTTGTATCAAGGAACCAGCCACCACCAGGAATTCTTTGTCTGGCCACAAAAAATCCTGAATCACCTCTTGCATGCAAGGCCACAATAAATCCCTCTTTTAGCTGATTAGCTGATTTATCACCAAGATCGGTTATTAATGCAACTTTTTTCCCTGGTTTTGCTTCCATTACCGGTTCAAAAAGACACATTTGCTTGATTTTAGGATCCTCAGGAGAAGCAAACCTAGAACTGGAACTTAATACTTGATCTCTTCCGCTTATAGCTGTGTCATCATCTCGACGCGAGATGTGTTTACTATCACTTTCCGCTGCTGAAAAGTCATCTGACTTCTGCTGTGATCTGCGGTGAGCAGGCCTCTTCTTACCTTTCCTGCCAGATTTACTACGCTTTCCTTCTGGCCTATGACCAGAATTATGAGATGTACCTGAACCTTGGGCTTCATTCAATTTATGGAGACTTCTTGTCTTAGCATACTCTGAACTCAAATGGCTCTCATCTGTCTGTGGCTCTTGATTCTGAACCTGCAAAGGGCTTTCTTCTACATGTTTCTTGGACTGCTCTTCTTCATATCCTATTTCACTTATTTCATCTTCATCAGATACAGCAATTTCTGGTACAACTCCATCAAAGAGAAAAGATTGTAATATGGTGATTGCTTTCTCTCTTATCTCCATCCAAACTTCTTCACTGTAATCAGCACTGCGAGGAAGAATCAATACATTTGGCATTTCTCTTACCTGAAATTGTATTTGAACTTACTCATTAGTTACTGCCCAACCCAAAAACTGTTTTATAAGATAGATGCTCTTATTTGAGTATAAATTTGATTATACTAGTAGGGGTAAAAGGTAGATAATTCAACTTAGGTTGTTTCCATTCCCCTACCAAGAAAGATAGAATTTTTTCTTAAAAGAGAAAACCTTCCAAATCCCTTCAATTTTATATCCATCCTTTTATCCCCCAGTTTCCTATTATCTATCCTCTTATGCAAACAAGGTCAAGTCTATTCGTTGCGCTAAACTTTATCCCATTAAGTGACATTGGCTATATAGATCCTCCTAATCCATGAAGTTTGATTTCCTACTATATTCTTATCTATATTTAAATGAATTTTATCATGTTTTATTATTGCCAATCAAGTTTTCTTTAATCTCCCTCTCCCTCTCCCTCGATTAATATGTGTATTTGTCATGATTGCACATCGATTAATCGGGGCATTATTGGCCATCTAAGTACATGTCTATATCATCTTAGATGAGTCTCTTGAAAATTTTCCTCATTAGGTGCAATATCAACTTTTTCTCTAATGTTCTCATTTCATATCTTATCCATCCTCATATGCCCCAACATTCACTTTAACATTTTCATCTCTATGACTCCAATCTTCTACTTGTGTGTTCGCTTCATAGCCTAACATTTAACTCCATATAACATAACATGTATATCCACCGTTTTGTAAAACTTCCCTTTCAGCTTTAGAGGTACATTAAGATCATTGTTGAACTTTTCTCTCTAAAAAGATAATTTTAAATTTTGTGTTTAGTAGACATGACTATGTTCCAACAAAGCTACAAGGATAATATAAGATTAGGAAAGTAGCTTCCCAATTCATAGATAAGTCATTAGCCAATCTGATGACACAAGGTATCTAGCTCGATAATGATATCATATGAAATAAATATTTTATACTTGGAATAAAACAATCAAATGTAAAACTATAATGGATATGGAAATTTAAAAGTATAGATATAATAATAAAATAGGAGATATCCCATGTTAACCCATAGGCCATTCAAAGCACAAAATTAACAATTCATAAGGAGAAGTCATTGACCAATTTGATCACACAGGGTATGCGGCCTGATAACATAATATGAAGCCATAAATATGTTGTACTTAGAATAAATAGTATAAATCTATATTGAATATGAATGATAAAAGTTTATCTAATGTTGCCCCCAAAATCACGCATACCCCGAACTAACACAGAGTATGTAAATTTAAGATAAAATATAAATTTGTAGTGAATATATATAAATCAGCATCAACATCATGAAGCCAAGTGTGTCCAGAATATCTAGATTAGTTACATGAATCATATGTCTCCATTGAGTTTTATACAAGGGCATATTTATGCAATCAGAAATCAATTTAAATTTTGAATTACAATTGATTTTGATATTTGTCCTATTTTATACACAAAAAAATTGATGACTTTTTAATTTGATAGTAGTTTAATTGGAGTTGGTCTCTTTCCCAATTAGTGGTATTTCTTTTTTTAATTTGGTTAATGTACAAGGCCATATTGATGCAATTAGAAATCAATTTAAAATTTGAAGTGTAATTGATTTTGATATTTGTCCTATTTGATGGGTAAAAAATTGATGACTTTTAATTTGATAGTAGTTTAATTAGAGTTATTCTCTTTCCCAATTAGTGGCATTTCTTTTTTAGTTTGATTCAAGTTAAGCTAATAAAAAAGTTATACTGCCAATGCATTTTAAACTTTTAATTAATAAAATATTCCAGTTTCAATCTGTGTGAGATATATATTCCCTTTACTTCATCAATCTTGTCCCAACTTTCTACATGATCGGAGGGTTCGATTTTGGTGTTGCATTAAAACCTATTTAGTCATGCTTGATTCAAGTTTCATTATAGCATTTATATCAAAACAAGCAGTCACCAAGCAGGTTTCAACTCAAAGACAGTTTATAGAGACTACTTTCCTTCAAAAAAATTTTCCTCTCTTACTTTGAAAAGCATTTTGCATGAAACATAATGGAACTAAATCATATGTTGTAACAAGAAAGCATCCTATGAATAATTTTTTTCTAGGTGCATTTGTTTGTGAACTTGTGAAATTTCAAATATATTTCAATATAAGAGAGATGTATAGTATTTTAGTTCTTAGTTTAGGCTCTTTCAAGTCCTATCTTACGTTCTAAACAGTGAACAATTAGGAGTCAAAATAATATCATAAAAATATAAAATGCTCAATTAAGAGAAACAATATAAAAAGTGTGGTGATGGCACCAAAAGAGTGGTTGTGATGGGTCTAAAAACAACACCAAGTATAGAAGAAGCTTATAGTGGCGGATATTGGCGTCAGTGTTAATGACAACATGGACACTAGGTGATTTTAACTAGATGTGATGACGATGATAATTCTAGTAACAATTATGCAGTAACAGCAGCTAAAGAATACCAATAGCCGGTCCACAGATTGCATCACAAGCCAAAATACCAATAATCTTAGTAACCATCTTTGACAAAAATATTGTCAAGAAATGATTGTTTACCAGGCATGGATACATGCACAACCTAGTGAGTAAACTACCCCAGTGAGCTCCATATTAAGTAATAAAGAAACCATCAGTTATGCTAGAAATGAACTCTTGTATTTTACTTTTTTTTTGGTGTGGACCAGATAATGAACATTCTATGCTCCTCTTCAAACCTACTGGTCTCCTGGTGTACTAAAGAGAAGACATATAGATTGTTCATATTGCATGATTTTTATAATAGCACTTTGCTCACACTGAACCAAGGTCCTAGACAATCAGTAGGACATATTAAGTGAATGTAGCAACTGATAAATCTCATTCATAAAAAAATATGCTTGCCTGATAGATGCTAGATTCACATGCTTGTCACTCGGAAGGAAAAAAAAATCCATTGGACTTTATCACATGAAATGAGAACAAAAACTCATACCCTAAGTTTAATGTTCATACCCATGCTTCCATCCATTGTGGCCCCTCAGCTCCATCCAATGCACAGCCAGCTATGGTACCATCAAGCAAGAGCTGCTTTAGTGCACAATCATCTATTAGTTGACTGCTACTAGTGTTCACTATGAATGCACCTGAGGGAAAAAAAAATCCATTTCTATGAATGGAAAAGCTAGAAATGCACCAAAATTCTTTCACTATTTATGAAGCATGGAACAAATACAAGAACCAGTCCAATGATGGAAAAGAAAGAAACACCAAAGAATATGACCAGTCATATTTACCTGGCTTTATATTCTGCAAGCATTCAGCATTTAGCATATGAATTGTATCATCTGATAGCGAGCAATGAAGTGAAACAAGGTCACTAGCTGCCAACAAATCATTGAGTGTGTCCATTCTCCGAGCAGCAGGAGGAAATGCAATTACAGATTTTCCTTTCAACTGCATGTTTATAAGATTAGAATGTGATTGAGACTAAGACTTCTGATAGTTATTGAAAAGCAATGACGTTGAGTTTAATTGGTTGGATTCGAATGTATTCAGATCCACAAAAATGCCTATCAGCTCAAAATTTTCTGCATTTGTTCAAACACAGGAAGTGCTTCCTCTAATTACAAAGGGCGAAGTTGCCCCTACATATTGGTAATAAATAAAATGTACAGGTTCCAGCACACTGATTTAGCCAGGAACAGCATTCATCGAAGCACGATACTGCAGATTTGGTGTGGGAGAGATGACAAAGTGATAGTGTCTCTCACAATAATGCATGATAAGCAGGGATAGTTAATACCTCGTGATGGAGATCGAAGTAGAGGACGCTCATCTTGAACGCAAGGCTCCGAGTGGCCAAACACCTAGCAGAGGCTGACCGCCCGACGATGCCTAGAACGAGGCCGCGGCAGCGGCGCATCCCCCTGCACAGAGGCTGGATGGATCCGAGCCACCCGGAAACGGACAAAGACGAGGAGTGGCGGGAGAGCAGGTGAGTCCGGCGTACGAGGCCAAGGAAGAGTGCCATGACGGTGTCGGCGATCTCCTCCGCACGGTTGGCATCGACGTGCACGAGGCGAAGACCGAGTTCGGCGGCGAGGGCGGAGTCGACGGCGCGGTCTTGGGAGCCGAGACACAGGACGAGCTGATAGGGGCGGAGGCGGCGCTGAGCGGACCGAGGGAGGAGGGCGAGGGAGTGGATAAGGACGGCTGAGGCGGACTCGATCCGGCCTCCGGAGAGGTCAGGGAGGCCGACGTACTCGACGGCCGCTGCGCCGGCGAGAGCCTCCCGCTCCAAGGACGGGTCCTCGATGCAGTTGAGGGAGACTATCAGAGGGAGCTCCACCGCCATCCGATTCCCACCGGCCGGCGATCGCCCCATCCCGCTGCACTGATCCCCTCTCTCTCTAAGTAAGGATCTCGATATTTTCTTCTGTTATTTTCTGGATCTAATAGTAAAAAAATCGAGTAACTATTTGGATTTTACTTTTTATATTATCGATATTTTAAACGTAAGATGTGAATATAAATATTGATAAATTCTGGGAGGCAAACCTAAACTGGACGGAGAAGATTCTAGAAACAAAATGCAAAATATTTGAAATTGAAATTGAAAGAAAGGAATTCGAATCTGATGGATAATGAAGCATAATAAACTCGGCCAAAAATAAAAGAAGGTCATCCTTTTTAATAGAATAATAAAAAAAGGACATTATTTATTTATGTAGCTACAGTTAGAACCGCTGTCATAATTATAAACGGTAATAATTATAATTATGTTAAAATATAATATTGATTAGTATTAAAAAAATAAAATAAATTATCTATATTTTAAATTTGTAATAGTTACACTATATAATATTCATCAATATTAATTAAAGAGGACTGTTACCATGGTATAACAATTATGCATTTGGGATCTAGTCTATAATTCCTGGTCTATCTTTGAACCAGTGTATATCAGCTGTTGGATCGAAAATAAGATCGAAATATTGATCCCTCTTGATCTGATCCAACGGTTGATGTGTACTTGTTCAGAGATTATGGTCTAAAGGATCCCTACTCTAATTATGATAGCGCAGCAGTTATAATACAAGCGTTGATCAATATTTATCAATAATAAATTATCTATCTTATAACAATTACAATTTGTAATTGTTCGCGGACTAAGGTATAGTAATAGGGTGTTCATATCGTCTCCTAAATAACAAAGACTTGTTTCTTCGATGGGATAATAAAATTGGATTGCTTATGAACACTTTTAAATTGGATAGTCGGTGAAAAATTTTTATTGGTTAGATTGGTATAATTAATTGATCAAAGGGTTTTATATAAAATGTTAGCTTAAAAATATATAATATAATATTGATAAGTATTAACAAAAGTAAAATACTTACATTCAACACTTATTATTGTACTTATCTTAAACGTGACCGATCTGATTAAGTGAAAATTCTCAGATAGAATCCAACGAATGATGCAACATGATAAGTAAATAATTCAAACACTTACTTTAAGTATAATATGCTCTGGAATTTAGATAGTATAGGATTAGTATGTTCGATAGGGGGTGAATATCGATCGTTTAAAAATGTATTAGGGGAAAACACAACTGAAAAAGAAAATAACACATGGACTCGGTCAATTTATTTGGTTTGGAGCCTTTGACAACTCCTATTCCAAGACTCACGATCCTCCGGACTGTATCAATAGGCAATCCACTAAAAACCTCTTCCGATATCGCCGGAAGAATGAATCGAGTAAAATGATTAGAGAAGTGTAACAGATATCATTTCTCTATTTTTACAGATAAAGTAAATGCAGAAATTGAAATGTTACCAGCTCAACAAGTAACGATCTGGAAGACTCGAGAGTTGGTGTTGAACTGTCGGCAGCGGTCAGATATCCGTAGTAGCAGCACAGCAGTAGTAGCGCAAGTTTGCAACATCCAAGAAGTCGTAGAGCTCATAAACGAAGTTGATCTTGAACTATTGCTCTAACAGGCCATATAAAGGTTGCTGAAGGCGCCTCCCGCATCAGCACTTATTCCCACTGTTTCGAAGCTGATAACGTGCAACATCTATGACACTTATCCTCCTGAATGCGCCTCCAGCGCCCGAGAAGTTGTTGGAGCAATCTAGTGCCCTAAGTGTTGATGTTTGGACATCGGTTTAAGTTAGGTTTATTGCTGTACTAATATGCACGGTGAGTTTGCAGGAGACATGTACAGCAGGTAAAGTCCAAGATAGAGCTTGGTAAAGAAGAAAGTCCAAGAATGAGCTTGGCATTGTGTGCTTGGTATATTGGCTGCGTAAAGTCCAAGGGTGTAGTCTTGGCAGCGTAAGTCCAAT
>JBBPFQ010834960.1:0-12470 GCA_037974815.1 Kaempferia elegans
GGAATCGTCCATCTGATGAATAATCATTGCCTTTCGAACAGCTGAAAGTAGATGGACTATGGAAAATGAGAAACCAGTGTGAATAGTTGGTGTGATAAGAGTGAATGGCTTCTTCTGTAATTTTGGCTTAGGTTCTACATCTTCTGCATCCATTTTAGATATACCCAGATCAGAACTTACTCCAGTCAAAGTGTCAGTTTCTGCGACTACTTTCCTTTTACCCTTCTGCTGCTTTGCACTAGGTTTTTTCAAATAAAGGGAATCATCTGGCTCATCTGGGTAATGACCATTATTAACCTTCCATTTAGGTTTCTTTGATGCAGAATTACAACCTTTTAGGGGAAGCCCTGATGCTTCAGAATTAGCATTCATCAACTGAGAATCAGAGAATTTGGCAGTATTCCCTAATCTATTAGCTTTGCTATTGCTGCCTTGTAACTGTGAAATTTCATCCAAGTTATCCAAATGTTCATCCATCATCCCACCTCTGTAATCAACGGCATAAAATGACTGCTGTGAAGAATGATCCATGTTGACCATCCTTGTGCGCTTCTTCTCAGCATCTTTCAACTTCTCACTTGCGTCTTGCCTTATGCCCTTCTTCACCGATTTTGCACATTTTATTTTCACAGAATATGAATCAATATCTGGTGTATAAACATGCCTATCAACATCAGGAAAGGTGGAAGGACATTTTCTATCTTCATCAATGAATTCATCATGCTTTTCATAGTCATAGGTTGATTTAACAACAGAAGAATGACGAGGTTCAGTGCCAGCACCTCGATACCTCAAATTTCTGATCATAGGATTGGTACTTCCGCCATTCCCGACCTGGTCAGATGTTTCAGATTCTGTTTCCTCACTCTGAGCAGCCGTAGTAGTGATTCTCGAGTAGTCCATGCTCATATCCTCAACTTCATTCAAATTATTTTTCATCTTCCTATGTGACTTTCTGATTCTATGATCATTGTCGAGATAAACATCATTGGTCTGTGTTGGAAAAGTTCTGTAAGATTTGGATTTCAAATTATAATCAACTCCATCGTCTCCAGTTCCATATTCATGCTTGATATTCCATTTAGTAGCTCTGTTGTTCAAACCATCCAGTTTCAGGAAATGATCTGGTAAAATTGAATCCACATGGAACTTATTTTGCTTCATGAGACGACTCATCATAAGGTTTTGAGTTTCACCTGTGGTAGAAGGCAACAATTCTCTCTCAAAATTTCTAGCCTTCTTGGTCTTTTCAGGAGATTCATCACCATAAGAAGCAATAGTTACCATATGATGTGCATGTCCATTTTCCCTCCAAGAATGACTGAAACTACTGTAGTCTGCAGGCTCTTCATCACTATATATGTTTGCATCATGTCTTTTCGTTGATTTCTCATTCTTTCCCATTCTAAATAAACTACTAGTTGCAATGCTTCTGTGTCCTGATTTCCAGTCTTTTGGTGGAATCACATACTCTTCCTCTATGTCATCTTGAGCTTCACTAGTATAATGCATAGTTTGTGGAGGAGATTCCAGATGAAACCCTGTCCGTTTATCCTTCCTAGTGAGAGGCAACTGTGGAATTTTCGCTTTATATTTTGAGGCCATTCCATACTTCAAAGATGAAGAATGTGCAGAAGATGTACTTTCCCGTGCTGGAAACTTAGAAGTAGTAACCTTTAAAACTCCTTTTGTTTTCCCTTTACCAAATATCACAGGCTCCCTGCCCATGCCAATCTCGCGAAGCTTAATGTCAGTTAAAGGCTTCCGAAATTGACGAGAGGTCTTAGAGCTGTAACTTGAGTAGAGGTGATCCATATTTACTTCCTCTGAATTTGTTTCAAAATTAGCATCCTCATTCATCTCAAGAGGCCTCTGTCTCTTCACTGTATTCAGAAACTGAATTCTTTCTTGAATAGAATAACCAGCACAACTTTGAAATGCATCCTTCAGGCTGACAAGACTCCTCACCATAGAATTTTGATAGCTGTGCAGGAAATGGTAGTGATCACGCCATTGCAAAGAAACCAATCCTCGGCGATAAAGAATGATCTTCGGGTCACATAGCCCACCTTTTAACTGACTGAAAAGAGTAATGGGCGGGCTACCAAAGTGAAAATTTTCCCCAGAAAACAGCTCCTTGAGGGTAATCCCAAAGGTCTCCTGGTCCATGTCTGGAAGGTACCCAGACAGGGCAAAGCGCTCCTCCTCCGTGAGATACTCATTCCACGTCTCCAATGACAAGATGGAACCCAGGTCGGGGAGATCAAAGAGCTCAAGCGGGACGCCAAAGCTCTGGTTCCCCACTTGGCACAATTGAGCTCCGGGATCGCCGAGTTCCAACTGATCACACCCGTCCGTCTCCATGCCGGAGTCCACATAAGAAGCCTCCGAAGCGTACGACTCCGCCTTGCCGATCCCTGCACAAAGCTCTCCGTATTCCCCCTGGCTCGACGCACTCTGGGGCGGGGAACCACCGCCCGTCCTCAAAACCCTAGAGGCATTCTTCAAAATCGTCATTTATCTATCTCCCTTTGGAAGAAACAACCTTTCACCTTCCCGCAAAAGCCAAATCGCCTGGAACAACCGAAACACGCCGAAGTCGATCAAACAAAACACGAAAACGAACGGAATCGAAACCGTAACGACAGCGACAATAAAAATAAGGACCACTCCAGGAGGCGACGGTGAATGGGAGGAGAGGATGAACGTACCGCGAAGAGAGGAGACGAGGCCAGCGCAAAGATTGGATTACGAGCCGATGCAGAAAATTCGGAGTTGGGGAGGCGGAAGAGGAAACCCTAGCGAGGGAGAAAGCGAGAACGAGCCGAAGGGGACGAGAGAGAGAGAAAGAAAGAGAGGTGGGGCGGTGAGAATAAGGAAGGGAGAGGCGACGGATTTGTGCTTGTTGTCTCGAGGAAGGAGAGGCAGTAGCGAGTGGTGGCCTGTGGGTGTGGGAAGAGGATCCGTTAATCTTCCAACCCGACCCGATTGGTTCGTTATCGTCAGGTAACGGTACGCTTCGAGACAGTTATGAACTGGATAGATCCCGGCCGCCCGTTGGAGGGGAAGGGTGGAGATTGATTATCACATTAATCTTGGCCGTCGGTTGATTCACGTTGGAAACTAACAGGCAACTAAACTGTTTTAACTCAAATAATATAATTAGTTGAGCGCAGAAATTTGCATTAACAGACAACTAAATTACTAAATGCAATATTATGATTGTATATTATTCAGTCATTCAGTGTTCCAAAGCCACTACTAATACATCCTGAAACATCTTTATGTCGTAGAGCCACTACTGTGACTGAAACCAGAAAGAAGAGTATTGTGATATATGATCATCTCATCTTTAGTCTCAGTTAGTATCACTTCCATTTCTTAAACTTGCCTCCAAACATGCCGTGCTTGTGCTTTCCGAACTTGCCGTGCTTAAACTTGCCGTAGTGGCCACCGGGCATATGCCCCGCGTATGCTCCATAGCCATGGCCTCCGTGGTGAGAACCATGAGCTATGCGGTGAACTCCATAAGCGGCGGCGGCGGTGGCTAACGCTGCCCCCACACGAGATCCATGTCCTGGCAATTGATATGTATTGGT
The DNA here is from genome assembly GCA_037974815.1 of Kaempferia elegans. NCBI lineage: Eukaryota > Viridiplantae > Streptophyta > Magnoliopsida > Zingiberales > Zingiberaceae > Kaempferia > Kaempferia elegans. Next base: position 3,600 of record JBBPFQ010834960.1, read on the forward strand.
TTAAGACTGAATCAGTACTGTCAAATAAAAATCATCCGTGACATCGGTCATGAAAGTTCTAACAATGAGATGTTCTGTTTTTCGATTACCTTGGTGTGATGGTGGATAGGAAGTAGGAGGATAATGCGAGGGCGGGTATGCGGCAGGAGGGTATGATGGTGCTGGAGGGTAGTATCCATGGCCGTTATGGTTATAACAATTTCCGGTCGCAGGAGGATATCCATAGCCTGAATAAGAACCCCAGCCATTCAAGCCTTTGCTGATGCTTTCCTTCCCCATCTCCTTTTTTCCTCAAATTTCTGTTCAGATAAGAGAAGCATTAGAAGAGCAAGCATTTACTCGATTTAAAATTGACCAAAAAAAGAAAGAAAGAAAAGAATGAGGAAGAGGAATTAACGATCGGTAGTGACACCGTTGATAGAAAATTTTGTAGTGCTTGTGAAGGAATGTATACTCCTGCCTGTATTTATAAGTACCAAGAGAGAAGCAGCAACCATGGTTTCTTGAGATAATACTAAAAAATTGTAATTCGACATGCAATTCCACCCGTAAGCATAATTCTTTCTTATTCAAACAACTCAAAAAGTATTTCCCTTTGGCGTCCTATTCAAGCATGGAATAAGCACAATAAAATCACTTTGATATATAAAATTATATTTTGGATTTACACATTAAACATTCTCTCAGGCCGACAATGAACTACATGATTTGAGGCAGCAGCCCTTGTACTTTTCATTCACACACTAGATGCACTAGGAGAAACCATTTCGTTGTTTAGTCCAAGATGGAAGAATCCAAAAATAAAAGTAGTTGGAAAAGACGAACTTGCGTTAGTGAAATTTCCAACTGGAATAATCAAAGTGATATTCAAGACTAATCAGAATCAGTTCCAATTGCACTATGAAATAAACTAGTAGAAGATTAATATGGACCACAACATACAACTTGCTGACTACTTTTCCACTCACAATTTGGTAGAAAGGAATCCGGGGGGAAAAAAAAGGTAGATGAGGTTTTATTTCTCTGCAAAGAATCGGCATCACCTATTTTACATGCATGACCACAACTCAAACCTGCAACAATTTTAAAGCAAGAAACAATTTTCGCCAAGAAAATGCTCTTGGTTCCAAGGCTAGCCAACGGAATTCACTAACAAAAGCTCTTCCAGTGAGCCAGCAGAGGAAAAGGAATAAGGCAAACCAAAGGCATTCTCCAAACAAGAAAATAAATGTTTGACGAGCCTCTTCACATCATAAGGGGAGTAGTTGTACTACTTTGCAACTAGCAATGAGTTACTCTTCTGATTGCTGAAGCTGTTTAAACCTGTCCGAGATAATTCAACAAAAAGTCGATTCAGTAGAAGACAGATGTGAGCAGTTTTTTTTTTTATCTAAAAAATAGTTTACACAAGTAACACAACTTAAGCAACTTACCGGCGTCCAACTCTAAGCTTCATGTTTTGTTTCTGAAACACTGGTTGTATGCGTTCAAAGAATGATGGCTTTTTAGGGTTGGCACCAAAAAGGAAAACGCGCAAGGGTACTCTAGTCCTTGGAGGACTATCCAAGTGATCATGAGGGCTGCCTGGAGGAAAAGGTTCAAAATTTTCACACGATTTAGACAACTGATCCTCAATTTCATCTTGAAGCTTCTTGACTTGGTCTTTCCCCAACTGCAGTTCACCAATCGCTTTAGTGTTCTCCTGTTTCATATTCATTACCTCGCCATGAAACTTTGCAGCTTCATAAGGAGCGAACAAAACTTCCACAGATTCCACTTTTGTATTCATGGCAGTGGTTATCTCCTCTTGCAATTCAGAAAGACTTGAGATCCTACTTTGCAGCTCACCTCTCAACAATGCACTCTCTTCCAACCATACACCAAGTTCCATTTTTAATTCTCTCAGTCTTGTGGCTACCAGTGCTGACTCAGATTTCCTAGCCTGATTGGCTGTAGGGCTATCCTCAGTGGATGACTTTTTATTCAACTTACCGATATCATTTTGTAGGTCTTCGTATTTGGATTTCAACTCCTGCATGTGATGAAATGATGTACTGAATCTTAGCCAAAATTCAAAATTTCTCTCGATTAGAGTATCAATATCCCTTCTGAACTTTTCTGCAATAGGTGAAATACTATCCTGCTTATTTATGTGATCTGCATCGATGCTATGAGGAAGGCCCATTTCAGTAGACACAGCAATTGAGTCACTTTTATTTGATGATGGGTTTAGCACATCAGCTGTGTCAGAATCTTGAGATTTATAGTTCTGTAGGCACATTGAAGAGTCAGATGTGTTTTCAACCTTTTGTTGGCCATGCCACGAGTTTACTGTACGAACAGAACTAGTCTTTGGAGAGGACAACTTCTGACGCAGCATCTGTATCTCCTCATCTTTCACTACAATGACGTTCTTCAGTTCTGCTATCAAAGAAGTCATTGTATCTTGAATATGTTCATCATTTTTTCCCTCCATTTCAGAGAGTCTTTTCTTCATCTCTTCGTTATTTGTTAATACTGGTGTGTAGTCTACCTGCAAAATCCCTTCATTACTGTCTAAACTACTAGGGCTGTACCCCAATCCGTTAATTTCCAGTGCTTCAGTTGCTACTTCAGTCTTTTCTAAAGCACCCTTCCGTTGAGAACCTACTTCAGTTTGGGAAGCATCTTCCTGACAATTTCCATGTTCTTGAGTTGCATGAATTTCCTCTTTCAAATCGTCCTTAATGACATTGATTTCAGTTATTTCATCACCTTGAAATAGATGCTCTGGTTCAGTGTTAAGTGTGGAAGATTCTTCCTCTACGACTGCATCTTGAGTCTTACCATCTTCTGTAGCTTTAAAAGACTTCAGCTTCTCTGAAATATTGCTGAGATTGCGACAGGTTTCTACAAAGTTTTCTCTGAAACTGAATTCTTCATCATGGATAATTTTCTCAATCGCTTGAACTTTGGTCAACTCTTCTTCAGCTTCCTTCAGCCTTTTAGACAATGCATCTGAGTCATTGATGAGAGTCATTTTCTCCTCTTCCAATTTCTGAAGGGATCTATCAAGATCATTGTTTTCCAAAGTCAATTGATTAATCTGTGCAGACTGTGATGACACAGTCATTTCCAATGTGAAAACTTTATTAGCAAGCTCATTAATCTTTTCAGCAATTTCAATCACAGAACTTTCAGGAATCGTCTCAAAATGCATCTTAGTTTTCTCACAAATGGACTGTAAGTCAAGCCTTGCCTTGTTTAAAGCATCATCCTCAATTTTCTCAGCAGAAAAGTTCATCTGTGTGGCTTTGCCAGACATCTCTGCATTTTCCACCTCCAGTTGGCCATTCTCACTTTTGAGAATCTTCAGCTTTTCATTAGCAACCTTAATTCTTTCAGACTCTACATTCACTTGCTCCAGGGATTTCCTTCTCTGTTCCTGCAAGTTAACCATGGCATCCTCACAAGATTTAAGAGCCGTTGCTGTCATTAAAGAGCGTGCCTCATTGTCCTCAATGACTGCACTGGTACTGAACTCATCTTGCAACTGGGTAACTTTTTCTTGCATATCCATGATTTGCTTTTCAATATCCCAATATTTGGCTATCCCACTTTCATATGAACTCTTGATGAATTCTTTTTCAGTTTGTAGAACCAATATTTCTTTCTGGAGCTTACTTATCTCCTCTCGGGCCTTTTCTTCACTAATCTGAGGCACATCAGTCTTTTTCTGTTGCTTCTTTACGGATGATTCACTTTCTCTTCTTTTGTTCATTAGTCCTTCTACTAGAGGTTTGTTAATTTTACTTTGATCAATAGGTATAATTGCTTTCGGAAGATTATCATCCTCCTCAAGCATGGCATACTGGACTTGATCGGGGCAAGCAGTTGCAATAGTGTGGTTGGCCTTGTGCAATTCTCCAGATATGTGATCATACCTTTCGGCCAAAGCTCTGTAAGCCCTGTATGCATCTTGGACAAAACCTATCAACTCCGGTCTCCTTTTAAAGTACAATTCTGCTCTCTTAGCAAAGGAATCGGCATCTGCTTCAATGAGCTTGAGCATTTTTTTCACCATGTCCTCCATTTCTGCATTAGTTTATTTGTAATAAAAATGAAGAAGTAGGATGACAGATTGGTCACATATTTATTAACATATAAAGTAGGCACAAAAACAGACTGTTCAGAACAAAAATGTTTGCGAGCACTAATTTAGTTTCAGAGACATGAATTGTGGAGATCTCCATGAATAAATTAAACACCAAGACTCTCATACTGATTGTTCCAATGAAATAATTATCTGAACTGAATTGCTACTTCTTGTAAAAATAATTTCACGAAGCAGTAGCAAAATGATGTTCTATGTATTGCTAATCTCCCAAATGGCAGCAAGGCAATCAATATCAATTGAAAAAAGAAACATGTTTAATGATCTTTTATTTGGGCAATGTTTTAAGTAAAGATTAAGTAAACTTGTCGATTGTTCATTCAAGATTGAATCGTTGACTAAAATCTATGTTTAAACAAATCTATCTGTCCTTTAACATTCCATCCATTAATCCCCCAAAAAAATGAAATGGAAAACCCTACTAAAAATCTTCGGACGCATCCCATAAATTGTCCGATTCGGTAAAAAAGACAAGCATAAATATCATAAAATCTCAACTTTCCGGGGGAAAAAAGAGCAATAAAGCATAGCGCGTCGGTCCACGGTAAGAACACGACGAAAAGCAAACAATAAAAGAAAATGGAGCGAGAATCAAAAACTGACCGTGGAGGTTGCTGTCGAGCCATTTCGACTGCTTTGTCCGGATATGACTCGCCCACCACCATGAGTACGCGTTGCTAGCCGCTCTCTGCAGCATCTCTATGTATCTCTTCCTGTCGATGTATCCCTCTCTGGAAGAGAAAGATACCTAACTGATCAGAGAGAGAGAGAGAGAGAGAGAGGGAACAAGGAAGTGGAAGAAAGGGTGGAAGCGTAGAGGAGAAGGAAAGGAAGTATTTTCTTTGTAGCAGTAAGAAACGAGGTAGAAAGGAGGAGGGAAGACGGCATCGCGACCTTCGCCATCCTCGCTGTCGCGGGTTAAACAAGGGAATGAAAGGAGAATGGTCGGCGCAATTGCGCAAAGGAAGCGCAGTCGGGCCGTCACCGGGTGGCCTGCACGTTGAATCCAGTCAACCAACCTCATTTTTTGTATCCGATTACATTAAATAATAATAATAATTTAATGAGGTATAATTATCAATTTTATTTAATTTAATTGCGTCTTTAAGCTAAATTATTTTTAAAAATTATCAATTTTATAATAAGTATATATGTTTTTCTGGATAAATTAATATTTAGAATGAAATCTTTCCTGTAATATATCTCCACCCGTATTACACGATTTTTTCTTGCGTATAAAAATTCTAGAAGATAAATAAAGTAACACTAAGATAAAAATAAAATAAAATATTACTGCAGGACATAACTGAGAGAGTAAATCAATAGAAATTTATCATTTGAAATTGAGAAATCAAATCTTGAGGTTGACAGATATGAGATCTAGAGATCAAAATTTAATACGTTCGAACATATCTCTCCTATACTTTGATCATTTATATTAATAACTAATAGACACCCATAATTTATCTCTTTCATATTACCCCGGGTAACATAGAGGTGAATCAATTACCTTTTGTCACAAGATAAAACTTAACACTGTTTGTAATAAAAAATAAATTTCCTAAACCGAGGAAATCACCTCCGGATTAGTCAAAACATTACATCAGAATAAAACGTTTTTTAAAGAAAGAAAAACAGAAAAAGGATTATAAGTAAACAATAGTTCTATCAAAAGAAACATTGTGTTTTTTAAACTCATTTTTCCTACTAACCAAATATATTGCAAGAAAAAGGAGCCTGCATCATGGAACTGTAAATTTTACAACTTTCAGTTTCACTACTCCGAACCTTCTGAACATATTCAATCAAAGAAACTTGATTTTTGATTAACATTTGCATGGTTCTTACATGAATAGGCTGACATGTAAAGGTTGATCTTGACTGACCCATTCTGAAGATGACAGTTGGCATTTGATCAGCCATCAGTGTATTGATCACTGCAGCAAATATTCCTTTGCAAAAGTCTTATGGCTGGCAATAGCAAACAGCTCGATGCCTATCCAGTGATAAATTCCAAAATAACTTCATCCAGGATTTCTTCACCTAGAATTTGCTCCAAGTCTTTCGCAATAACTTCACTATCATCTTCAACCCGTAACCAACCTGGGTCCAGAATCATCTCATCCAAACTGTAGTTCAATTCCTTCCTTTGAATATCTACCATTTGCCACAGTCCTTCAGCAAGGCTCTTATCCTTCCAAGCCGATATAGGCTTACTTGAAGGCCTGGGGGGGTGCTCATTGGTGGAAGGGGCCATCATCCACATTAAACTGGAACTAACAAGATCAAACAACAACTTCCTTTCTGCTCTTGACCATGATTCCATGGCGCCATATTTTTTTTCAAGTTGTTCATGGACATCTGGACTCACAAGATGATCATAAGAGTAGGACACAGCAGAAAATCCATCTTGGTTCCCACCATGAATACCAGACTCAATGAGGATATCAAGCAAGTATGAAAAGTCTCTATCGTCATCATCTGTAAAGTCTTCAAGTTCCTCCTCTACTGGTAGAGCCAACGGATTATCTCCTGCAGGTTCACTGTCTCTCTCTCTGGTGATGCCAAGTTCCTCGTCATACCTTTCTGCTGACTCCAGTTTAAGAAGTCTGAGTTGCATTCTCAGCTCTGCAAGAAAGGAGAATTTAGTGTCATATTTCTATGCTAAGAAGTTAAGACAGAACACGAACAGTTTCTTCTCATGCCTTGAAGATCAGCACTGATTCTCTCAAAGCATCCAGAAGATAAACTTTCTTCTTCAGATGGAAGCTCCAGGACAGAAATTGGACTTGGCTGTTCACTTTCTTTGGTGCTCAGAGCAACTACTTGGTCACATGTCCCTAAGTTTGATGCCAGTGGATCTAGTTGGGAATGCTGAATCAAATCATCCTGAATCTATGCATGAATGCCCAAGAAAAAGTTTTTAGTGAAGAAAAAATGCAGAATTTTACCAAAAAAAAAAATGGAACCTAGATAAAGAACAGAAGAAAGAATAACTTTAGAATCCTAACATTGTAAATGGAATGGATTTGACCAGTCTGGTATAGCATCAAGTCTCCAAATAGTTGGGAACCATAGCTGATTGTTAATGATAAAAAAAATTTTGAGTTGTAAAAAGAATAATTGTCAGATTTCAGTATAACTGCTATCATGATGATTGGGCTAAAAGAAATAGATAAAATGCTGCAAGATCATATTAAATAGAAGAATGATAGCTCCTTTGATATTACTATCTATAGTAAATGGCTAGATGAAAAGATTATGATATCATGAAACAGTAAAATAGGATCAGAGTGAAGCTCAAACTTATCTCAGAGCAATAGGAAAGCACCTTATCTGTACTATCATTGTTGCGAACAGAAAATTCACCCCGGTCAGGCAGTGACTGTATAAACAACTGCTTCACATTCTCTTGTGTTGTTGCTGAAATGCTTCCATTTTCACAAACAGGAAACAGCAGGGTCTCTGTGGGGTGCATAGTTTCAGCTACGGTTTCATCAGACTGTAAAGGATGTAAAATATCTTCTTCCGAGAGAATTCTGACATGTATGTTGCTCCTCAGTTCTTCCGATTGAACATGAATCTCAAGCTCAGGTAGTTTGTTTTCTTCTCCATTAGACTGTGACTGGCGAGCCTTACTGCCGGAATACCCAGAATTTCGTACAAAAGGCTTCTGCCACATTGCAACATTTGCATCTGTAAAAACATCAGGGCTCATATTTAAAACATCCTTCAGCATGTAACAGTTATCGGCGCCACCTTGTTTTCGGTAGCTTAATTTTGGGCCTTCATAGGCAGTAGAAGAAGCAGGGAGAGACTTGGACCTTAATAATTTTGAAGATTTCTCATCTACCCATTCATCCTTGCTGTGATTAACTAATGGAGAGTCCCAATACCCAACTACCTCATTTCCAGCAAAATTGCCAGTTGAAACCTTCCTGGTATCCAGCGGAATCACATTGGCATCTGATGTCACTCTATCAGATAATGCAAGCATTTCGCCAAGTGTGTTCACACCCCTGACAGCAATGCCATCTTTACACTGATGAGTCATCTTCCATCTCTCAGACATGCGTTTCCTAGCCTCTCTGCACACTGATGATTCAGTTGAGTATGAAGATGAAGGGCTGAAATCGTTACACCACTCATCAGAGTGGGCTGGGCACGAGTAATATGATTCAGAATTGTTGAGAATAAAATTATTTGACTTAGCACATGACCTTTCCTTCAGAGCACATGTTTTCAGTCCTGAGTTGATTGCTCTCTTGGAATTATTCCTACCTTCAGTATGCCTCATCTGTCCTGAAATCTCCCGAGCAATTTCTCTGGAGCCCTTAACCTTGTTAGACAAATGTCCAATATTTTGAGAACTATCTCTTCCTTCCTCATACAACTCCTTAATTGCTGAAACTACAGATTGTGTGGGCTTTCTTGAACCAAAGCGTAGGTTTTCACGTGAAAAAGGAACAGGCTCAAACATCTTCTGAGTCTTCTCAAGGCTTGGTTTTAGAACTACAATACGAGTAGGATGTACAAGAGCTTCAGTCTTACCCAAGTGTGGTGAAGTTGAAGGATATTGTGACACAGAATTACAGTATCCTTTGATAGGCCTCGGTGGAGATTTCCTGAAAGAAGGGGGTTCTTTGTTTTTGAGAGAGTAACTATTGCATTTTCTCCACGACTTTGCACTTTTACTGTTTCTACACCTACCATCTTTT
>JBBPFQ010835171.1:0-12470 GCA_037974815.1 Kaempferia elegans
AATTGGTCATTCATCTTCCATGATGAATTTAAGTTCATGATAAGTCTAACTCACCATGTCACTCAATACGTGTAACTCACATCAATCCAAATTGATACAATAAGTCTAATCCGAATTGGACTCAATCCAATAGTTGGACATGTTGGGTCCAAAAGGAATTCAGATATCTCTACAATGACATGATATTGTCCACTTTGGGCATAAGCCCTCATGGTTTTGCTATTGGGCTTTACCAAAAAGGCTTCATACCAATGGAGATATCTTTCTCTTATAAACTCATGATCTTTCCCATATGTTTTCAATGTAGGACTATGTTTGCAACCTTGTAACCCAACAATCCCCCCCCTCAAACAAAGTGTTGGTCCCTTTAGAGCCGATTAGAGGAGTTGGAATAAACTTAAATTTGAAAACAAAATCAACTACCTTTCTCAAAACACAATTATAACTTTAAAACACCAAACACTAATACTAATAAAGAAATTAAATAAAGAAAAGAAGAGGCAGACAAACAGAGGTTACTTGGATTTATGTCTCTCTATTTTGATTTTTTTATCAAAAGGATACCCTACCCCTTGTAAAATGACCTAAGTACCCTCCACTTCACTGTTCCTATTATTCTCTCTTTTATTTATAGCCTAAATCCTAAACTGGCGATCCTATAGCTATTACATACTACGGTTTTGTAGATACTATAACTAAACTACTACATGCATGGTTATAGCAGTTATGATTTCGTAAATGATACAAATGAGAAAAAAAAAATTAAGACTAAATTTGTTTGGAGACTGCAAAAAAAGCTTTAAATTATGTTTTTTGAATTCAAAATAGGTCATTATAGGTTCCATCCGATAATTAGTTGTACATCTTTGAACGAGTTTCAACTTGATATATTATACGTCCCATGATTCAACCTGAATCAAAAGTTATGCATTTCAAAGTTAAGGATTTAATATTCACGTTATAGTAGATATGAAACTATAGTTACTACAACTACACGACAATTCAATTTTAACAAACCGTAGCTACAATAATTGTAACTGCTATAATGTGAATGTTAAATCTTAAATATTGAGAGATCATAACTTTTAACTCAAGTTGAACCATAGAGCACATAATATATCAAATCGAAACTTATTCAGATATTTACAATTGATGACTGGTTGAAATTTGTAACAACTTGGTTTCAACTCAAAAAATATAGTTTAAAGTCTTTTCTAAGACTCTGAATAATTTTAATTTTAAATTTTTTTTTCTATATTGTAACACTACGAAATCATATAACTGGCTAACTGCTACAACTATGTAACTGCTACGAAATGTAATTGCCAGAACACACTCTAGATTTACATGGAATGCCTGATAAAAAATAAAAGTAGGGCGCTTGGATTTGAAAAATTCACTGTGTGACAGCTACGTTATTTTTATTTTGTGCCGTATTATTTTAAAAAATTCACTTTGCGTCATGTGATTTCCAAAATATATTCATTTTTGTATTTATTTTTTTAACGCTTGTAATCGGATTCCATTTCTATTTGCAAGCAAAATATTTCACAACATAACACCGTGTATTTATATTGCTGGGACGTTCATCCTAGAAGCCACACAAACAGTGAGCTTAGTCACAAAGTAAGAGTGGGATCTATTTGCAGGAGACTTGTCGAACCCAAATTTCTCGATATGATGCCGGCCGGTTTGAAGTGGAAGAGAAGCATTTTCTTATATTTCCTTACAATTTTGAAGAGACCGTACCCTGGTCCCTGGATCACAGTCACAACTCTACAGCAGTAATTAAACTTAATTCATTGAGAACAAGAGTGTCTGATCTTTCTTTCCAAGAGACTGATACACACATATATGTAAACAACCATGCACTTATAATTCTCATTAGCTTAATGCATATATCAGTGAATTGTATTATTGTTCTTCAGTGGACCTGTTCTCATCACAAACTCACTGTTGCAACTTTTAAACCCAAATGCCAGGCTAGAAGATTCACATCCGTGAATACTGAAAAGCAGTCAGGAATCCTCCTACTGAATATATAGTTTGTCTGACACTGCTGTTGATCATAATTATTAGATTTGTCTCAAAGCCTAGCTAGCTTTTTTGTTCCTTTCTTTGAGTTTAACACGAAGCAACAAATGCCATGCATCTTCTCTGCTCTGATCAGTTTGATAGAAATCTTAGATCTGTGAGTGTAACTTGGCATGTCATGCGTGCGTGCGTGCATGCATATGGATCGACAGGATTAATTACGTACTGAGAAGTCTGTCGGATTGCAAAGCTGATGACGGCCGGCCAGGGATGGCACAACCCTTTTTTAGTGTAGTTTTTATTACAGTAGATTATAGTTGACACTGAAACTCTGACCTCAGTAGTAAACATGACCAAAAGGAAGTTGATACTTAAAAAGTTCTTGTTCTTTGAGAAAATTGTATATACATCGTGTACTAAAATTTCAATGATCATATGTGCCATCTTTATCATTTGTAACTTTGTCAGATGCACAAGTTGGAGCATTTGGAGGCCAAACCAGCAACTGTGGCAGGCGTATGACTTCCATATCTTCCTCCACTCTTTGTGCATGTTACATCACAAGTTGTATGCCATGGTTTTTTCATACAAAATCATCACAAGGAAACAAATATGTCAGAATATTCCACAGTTGCATATATGTGCTGGACTTAGTAGTCTATGATTGATCTGTGATCCATCTTCGGATATATATCGAAGGCATCCTTCAGGTGATCTTATAGGTCTCTATGCAATATGCATAACTAGTATATATCAACCTAAAGGATCTCTCTATAACAAAGATCACTATTAAACTTCTTCATGATTAATTAATTAAATAAAAACAACAATATCCTTAGTATTAATTATTGAGCAAAACTTAAAAGGATGCTATCTCATTCCACACTTTTTATTTTTCGATGCTATTGTAGCAGCTATGATGATAATTAGTATGCAAGTAATAGGTATGATTCCATAGCTACTATAATTACACAGTTGTATTGGTTATGATCTCACAACAACTATAGTTCATAGCTACTATAACACATTTTTATTTGTGTTGATAAGAGTTAAAGTGTGCATGATGTTGTAGTATAACAAGATAAAAAAAGATAGTTTTGGAAACAACAAAAAATAATGTATTGACACAGGTCTACGTGCCATTTTGATAATTAATTAACTATTCATGGGTATATATAAAGAAAATCATAATCACATTACATTCACAAAGGACATAGGTAGATAATTAATAAAAAAAGAATTGAAACCCTAGTAGCTTGCATAGAGGAATTAGGGTTTCTTACCCTTATATATAGCATACAATAAGTAACCAAAATTAGGATTTCTCTCCGAACACACCACCCACAATATATACAACTAGATTAAATATAATTAGGGTTCTTAGGCCCCCAGGGCTAACCCAGGTGGTTAGGGCATGGGAGTGTGGCCGTAGAGGCCCGGGGTCGATTCTCACTAAGGAGAGTTTCGCAGCCTCTGAAGACGATTCCCGCTCATGCCCTACTCACTTGGGTTCCTGCTGAACCTCCTCCCAATGATGTGGAGCAGTCGTGGGGGACCGCTAACGTAGCGATTCCACGTTTTTAAATTAGGGTAAGAAGCTTAATTTGATTACAACTAATTCTAAGTTCTTTTTTTTTTATTATTTATTTTTTTTTTGGCCTAGCCATAGAGCGACATGGGAGGAAAATATCCTATAGTGTGTTGTAGTTGAGACTCAAACCTTGGTGCTTAGGAAACTACTTGAATGTCTTATCATTGCACCATGATCCGAAGGGCTTCTAGGCTCTAATTAACATGACATATATGTGATACATGATCAAATTAAAGTGACCATTAATTATTTATAATAACTTAACTAATGGAATATTAATTCCTTAGTACGTAGTTATTAATCTATGGAAGATAATTATGCCATTGCCATATGATCATCATGTTTGTTTTTATTTCCACGAGGAAACTGAATAGAGAGGTTTGTTCTTCCACCTCAGGAAGAAGAACTCCTTCTTCTTCTCCACCTCCACATTGTACCCCTCCGTCGGGTAATGGAGTCGCAATAGCATTCTTCCTTGTGACACGGAGAAACTGCTCGGCGGAATGCTCTTGAATCCAGCACTTCGCATTACAAACTCCCACTTTTCCGACCACCTGTGTGACTCGCCGCCGGAAACTGCACCTTGAATCTCCCTCCCTAGCCATGATTGCTCTACTTCCGACCTCTCCAGGCTCCACGGAGGAAATGTGGCCTCTAGCGACTCGAACATAGCCGAGTAGTACTCCACTGTGGAGGTAAATTGTTGGATGAAGTCCAGGGAGCTGTGGGATGGCAGCGGCGGCATTTCCCTCTCCGCCACCGTCACCACCGCCGGGTTAATTGCTTTGAGAGTTTTGAGAAAAGTGAGGAGTTCTTCGTTTTGGAGCTTGTGGAGGAAGAGGACACAATTGACCAGAAGGGTTTCGCCATGGACGAGCTGATTGATGATGCGATCATAGTTGGGACGGTGTTCGGGAAGGAGAAGAGGTTGGAACTCGAAGTCCAAGTCGAAAGAACGCGCGAAGGCGCTCAGGCGATGACCGGTGCGGCAGAGAGTCTCGAAGTGGCTCCCTGCGCCGGTGATTCTGATCGAAGGGGGACGATGAATATCTCCGGCCGCCGAGATGGCTTGGAGGAGCAGCGGCCACTGCAGGCCGTGGTGGGTGTCGAGGTCGAGGATGTGGACGTGGCGACGGCCAGCTGCGGCCTCAAGGATGGCCTGGTTCGCCGTCAGGTGGGCAAAGCGGAGGAAGGGAGCGATATGGTTGAAGAGGAAGTAGGAAGAGGAGGACGGGGAGCAACAGCCTGGACGGCCGGCGATGCGGAAGGAGAGTGCATTGCAGAATTGGCGGACGAGGCGGTCGGTGGCGCTGTCAGAGCCAGTGTTGGTCGCAGAGAGGAGGGAGGAGATGGCACGGCCTGCGGCAGGGAGGTCACCGCGGTGTACAAGGTCGGCGCAGCGGATGAGAAGCTGCCGCACCGGGAAGGAAGAGAAAACGGGATCACAATGTTGGAGGCTGGAGTCATGTTGATGAGCTCCGGCCTTGCCTCCGCCGGCGGACGACATCATTGAGCTGAGCATGATGGTGGTGGTGGAGGTGCAAGCACTGGAATAATATTATAAGGGGAACTAGTAGTAGTAGTAGTAGTAGTTTTAGAGAGCTGTGTAAATAGGGTAGTTGTTGTTTGTTTGCAACAAGAATAAGAATATAATTATTTGATTTGGCTGTTGGTGCTAAGGTAGATCTAGTGATCTCCAAATCCAACACTTTTGTTCCTTTTTGTTTTTTGTTCCTCTCCCACTTCCTGATAGTTGTAGGCTCACCAATTACTCACACTATGTGAAAGCTCTTTGTCAGTCTTATGATCTAGCTTTAGTCGTTCGCAAGGCTTTGAAGGCATCCCTCCGTAGCCGAACGATCTGACTTTACTCGTTCACAATTGTATGCCAAACTGTTATAACCAATGTGGTTGCGAAAAACAAGCAGCAAAGCACCCTCAAATGATCTGAAGCCCGCTCAATGAGCGGGTTACTCCATTCTGGTTCCCGATCTTGTGAAGCTCGGACTCTATTGTGTTTATGATCTCTATTCCCTCAGGGTCTGGTTCAGGCACGTCTACATGAAGTGAACCGTGCTTGATGAGCGATTCGTTGTTCTTGGACTTCGCTTGTTGCACAATGTAGCTGTAGAATTCTTGGTGGAAGGGATGATCAAGGGAGTAGCAGTCATCTGAATCCAAAGAAGAATAGCGAGATGATCTGGAGCCATTCCTTTTACAGAAATGGGGAAGGGAAGCATAGTCCATTATCTGAAACAACCAAAGTTCTTGTAAGTTGGTCTGTATAAAGTTGAATCTATCAAGGTTGTAAGGAGATATCAAGTAAAATTCAAAGTTTTCGGGCTATCTAAGCTCTTTTTGATACTTAGAGATAGAGCTTCTGATGTGTTTTGTGACACAATTTAGTAATAACTTCTAGGAGATATGTAGCATTGCTTTATGAGAAAATGGCGGAACAAGCAAGAGATAAAGTTTAAATAAAATCAAAGGGTTAACAAGAAACTTGACAGAATATTTGCCAATATTCTCGATATGAGAAAATATCTGTTGCCATAAACTCACTATTAAAACTTTCAAAAACGAGCAATAAGTGAAAGGTTATTGTACCTTCAATAGCTCGTCTCTGCCACAACCATCCAATACTTGGACTTTCCTTCGGGTTCTTTCTTGCAAAAGTGGTTTCACAACCTATGCCAAAAAGGATGAATGAAAATGCTCAATATTATGAGTATGCAGATTGGTTAAAGCTAACAGCAATTTCTGATGACAAGTCAATTTATATACCTTCCAACAAGCTGAAAATATATACGGAGCATTGACGATATAATAAGTCTCTGTCTTCTCTGGATAATTCAAGTCATCGATAGTAGCCATGAGAGATACTAACTGTGTTATTAGCACAAGAAATGTAAATAAGTATACATTATTAAATCATGTTAGATGTCGATCTTAGAATCTCCACAAGACACATTATTAAAATTATAAACTAACTTGTATGCCAACAGTCAGATAAAGAAGTGGAGATACATATAAGAAATATGAAGAAAAGTAATAGCAAATAATAACCTTTAGATTGCTCAAGGATGAAAACTTCAAACCAGTCATATCCAAAACTTTGAAACAAGTGCCAATGTATCGTCCATGCTTCCTACTTGCAGCAGGCTAAACAACGGTGGAAAAGGCAGCATGAATTGTAGGAGCTGGATGGATGTAAAGCAAGAAATTTATACGTAGAGGTACTTACCAATACTACACGATCCCGGTATTCATTCATCTGAATGTGTGATTGTATGTAATAGTTAACCTATATGGAAGAGGCATACCTTGAATAAGACAAGGAGAATTGAAAACTTTACAAAAAATATATATATACGAAACAGAAGTTTGATTAATTAGCAAAACTATCTTTTGAAAAACCATTGCCGTATGTGTCTTTACTCATACAGACCGTAAGCATATGTGCATTCTGGAAAACAAGAAAAATGCAGAAACCTTTCGTGCATCTATTGTTCTACCTCCCTTGTCAATTTCGATTGGTACGCTAGAAACAAAACTGCAAACCTGCATGCTTTTTTTGCTTTACGTTACTGCAATAGGTTGGTTTTACTTAACAAGATTCAGCTTTTAAAAAATAGCTAAATTGATGTATGGATTTGTAGCCCCTCGTGGCTTTTGCCAACTAATCTTGAAATGGATTAAATCAGGGTGGTATACGCTAAAGAGCTACAGGCTTTGCACATCTAAGCTCATTGTGGATGATTAATTAATATGGACACTACTTTCTTAAAGGAAGCAAGCCAGTGTTTATTCATGGGAGCTGTATCCCAAAGATTTAATTGGCTTATGATTAATTTTAAAAGCTTGAGCAGGAATGTGCACAAGCTAGAAACTTATTGTTTAGAACTCCTTTTAAGACGTACACTTTGATGTAAAAAGTAGTATGGTAAGGTTTTTCAAAGATGTGTTAGAGTGTTGAACTAAGGCCTAAGTTTATCTTCATAATATTGCTTACCTTTATGATATTTTGTTTAATTCATTTTTGTCATATTCTTGTTCCAGACTCGGTATCCCAGATATTTACATAGTATGAACAATAAAGCTCATGAAAGATTGTGCATTAATTAGCCAGACAAAAACAATTAGATTAGCACAATTTTGCTGATTTTCACAATATAATGAGAGAATATGTTTTTATGAATGAAGCTGTAAATAAATACTGGTACACTTCCAAATTGCTTAAATACAAAACTAAAATCAGCCACATCACTAATCTAATACAAGATTATTTACACATGCAATGCAAGAAGCTTTTGAAGGGCTATGCTCTGTCGTACTTACAGATGCTTTGTCAAATGTAGTGAGACCGGCACCTATTGCAAAGACAGGAACACCCTGTAAAAGATGGAAGTGGAGAAAATATTAGTTTACATTAGTAAAATCAGTACCACAATATTGGTGGCATCATATAACCATTGTTTGTAACACTTTGTTCATATATAATATGAATATCAAGGCTAATACACAGAAGTGGTTCATATTCGTGCTTGCCTGCTGCATTTATAGCTTTTAGAAACCAAATCATGAAATATAGTGAACTAATAACACTGAAACAAAGTTCAATATCATTTTTTCAGGAATGGGGAAAGAATCATAATAGCATGAATGACAAATACAAATCACTTACTAATGATAAAGTAAGACCGGGATATTACATAGAAAACAAACCACATTTGTTTTAGATGTTTAACGCTAGCAACAACTAGGATACCCAAGTGCAATCAGGGACAGAAAATTCAAGTCTAAATCGTGCCTGCTTTGAATATCCTGACAAGCCCATAAGTTGCGAGTCACGTATCCCTCTGTATAGGTTTGCCGGGGTGATAGGTTTCTGCATTTATACAGGATTAAGTGAGAAAGAAATACATATATACACACATACTGAAAAATTAGTGAGAATTTGTTTTACATTTTTTATGTTTTTTTTTTTTTTTTGCATATTACACGGTCATGAAATAAGTAAATAGAGAACATATGCCAAAAGTAGTTTGTTTTATTCCTGATAGCTCAGGGCCTTCAATGTCAAATGAAAATCAAACAAAGTGGTGATTATTTGTTCTACTTTTGGGACTAGAAGAGATTTCTAAAAATACAACATATCCAAAAACAAATTGTAATAACCACATTGTACAAGAATTCCTAACTAGATTATCTTAACCAAAAAACGTAGAGCTCAATATGCAAAAAAACAAGGCACAATATCCTATAATAAGAAGAACAATTACTCACACACAATATATCATCAATTTGGTTTTGCATCCTCCAGTTTAAACAGTCCACTAGCTGCCAAAAGGGATAGTATAGGCATCTTAGCAAGAAATACATCTATATGCTTTTTTCATAATCAAAATGTTAATGGTCAAACACAATCAACCAATACCATCTTATTTGCTTTATGCGCATTCCACTCTCTAGCCTTTAGAAAACGCGCCAGAGTATGTTTTGGGTTCCCTTGGTGCATATGCTGCAAGAACAAGGAAAGATGCTACAATTTTCATCCCCAACTTTAATCTACAATGAGTACACAGTAATATGGTTTGGAAGAATAATTGTAACCTCCAATAAATATTTTGTTTTGTCGTTCACTTATATGAATCACACACAATAAGACAGACCAAATAAGATATAGTAAACAATTAGTTAATCACGTCAAAAGACAAACAATAAGTACAGAAGACATAAAAACAGTGAGGCAGCAAAATATGATTAGTCCTTCAACTAATTTATTTATTTACCCGATAAATTGTTTATATCCCATAACTTATTCTGTTGAGATAGAGGATTAGAAGCATCAACATTTTGTGCCAGTGAGAGACAGCTATACATATAGATCCATATCAAAGTACTTAAGAGGTTGTTTGACTACACCATTCTTCCATTTATACAACATTTCTAGCAACCCTCTAATAACCTGACATAGCAACAGGATTATCGCATTTGCAAACAAGTTAGACAGTTGCAAAACAAATAGGACTGTGTACCAATATATGAAAAAAATATATAAAATGTCAAATTTTCAAATTCAACGCATTATAATGGAATTTAAAGTAAATGATAAAATTTAATAGTATGAT
Source organism: Kaempferia elegans (assembly GCA_037974815.1). Lineage (NCBI taxonomy): Eukaryota > Viridiplantae > Streptophyta > Magnoliopsida > Zingiberales > Zingiberaceae > Kaempferia > Kaempferia elegans. The sequence continues at coordinate 9,757 of JBBPFQ010835171.1, forward strand.
TTGATGGCCCTGTAAGTCATGAACTCAAATCATTCTCTCACTCTCACTATACAAAACCAGTTTTATTTTACTCTTGAATGATTTGTTTTTAGCAAAAAGTTGAACATGAAAAAGGAGGCACTACTATCAGCAGCGTACCAAGCTTTTACCTTTCTCTTAGATCAGTAATTTTAATCAGAGTCCAATCAATTTTCGCATGCAAAATCTGATATTTTCATTAAGAAAATTAGATCGGAAACATCGATCCAAATTAAAGCTGTTAAAGACAAACAAAAAGTCAATTCAACCAAAACTCATGCTTCTAACACAAAAATCACACTGTAGCACAAAATAACCAGAACCCAAATCCACCAAACACAAAGCAACCAGCACAACATCCACGCAAGTTCACAGAGGCCGAACCTGAAATGTATGCTTGAGCTTCGCATCCACTGCAACAAGATCCACCGACAGTCATTTAACCATAAAAGAATCCCACGAAATCATAAACAACAACCGATCAAAAACCATACGTTGATCGATGAGGGCGGAGAGCTGCTCCAACGCGTCCTGCGAGGCGATCCCCATTCCTACGGCGCCAGATCCGGAAATTAAGGGAGGACTCAAATTTGGATCTCAGGATTTAAATCTGTACCAGGAGTGAGGCAGCCATGGTCTCGATTCGGAGCGTTGCGACTCTCGGCGGTTAAATCGAGAGAGGCGTGCGCCAGCCGTCGTCGTCCTTCTCGGTTCTCGTTCTATTCGTCCACGGCCGCCGCCGGCATTTTTATAGCTACGACTGTTCTACATGTCAAGAGATTCCAATGTGGGTCCCCCAGGACCAGGTAAACGAAACGTGCTGGGTGCTTACTATTCAGCAATGCAGAGAAGAACGAGACGATGATTTTTTATTTTTTTATTTTTTAAAAATGTCTATAAAATATCTACAAAATAATAAAAATTTAAATTTCTATTTTAATTTTCTAAACTACATTTCTAGTATTTTCCTTATTTTTTTATAATTTTTAAATATTTTATTTTGAACGGGCCACGTGTTAATTTTGGAAATTTTAAAAATTTTAAAAATTTCTCCTACGTTAAAGTCAATTCAGAGTCAAACTGAGTTGCGTGTTTGACTGGAATGCTGAATTTATTTAAAAGACTTTGATTTTGGATCGTCAACTTTGAACAGGTTTATTCTTTTTTAGCGGTAATTGAGCCAAGATCAAAGGTAGATTTTAGAAATTTTTAAGTCACGTTATATTTGAGATTGATCAGGGTCTTTTTATTCTGTCCTTTCTCTCAATATTAACTTTCGATACGCCAATTTCTGATACATCCGAGTTATACTTTCAGAAAATCTAATTTAAAAGTAACTTTTATAATTTGGATGCATATGATCTCTTCGTTATATGACATCAAGATCCATGAGACCAATCAGACATAGACACGAAATAGGTCTAATCAGACATACCTAGATCGATCAAGAGATCCATGACACCAAAATTCATTGATAAATCTAGATAGATCTGATCTAATTCATTTCAAATCTAATGAGTTTTTAAGGTGACAATAAGTCTCATTTTGACCTCTCCGGAGGCGTTATAATGCCTTGCTAACTTTCAACTAGAATATGGTCTTAGCCTCTAGGAAATTTAGTCTACGTTTAGCCTGATTTGAATCAAACCAGACATGTGGAAGTGCAAATTCAAATCCTCCAGGCATGGTCTAATTCATATCAAACCCAACATGGGTTTGATTTCTCAAAGACGATGACAATATTCTAGCTAAAAGTATAACATTGTAGAACCGGAGAGACTGAAATAAGCAATAGAGAGCATCGTTGGATTCCTTACAGACCCACGTTGGGTTTGATCTGAATTAGAACAGACCCGTGGTAGTATTGATTCAGATCTTTTGGGCCTGATCTGAGGTCTGATTCAGATCGGGCCCACACACTTTAGACTCCTTACAGCATCAGGAACTAATAAGACCTGAAATGGGTCTAATCGGATATGTCTAGGTCCAATGGTGAGGTTCGGTTAAAATCCACTAATAGACCTAAACATGTCCGATTAGACCTATTTCAAGTTTTGTGGGTTTATGAGGCTAGAAGGAGTCCAATGATGTCTTTCATTGTTTATTTCAGTCTCGTCGGAGGTATTACAATGTTATAATAACTTTCAACTAGAATGTGGTCTTGATCTCCAAGAAATCAGACACACGTTAAGCATGATTTGAATTAGACTAGACCCGTGATAGTGTTGATTCAGATCCTCCGGGCCAGTCTGATTCAAATCAGGCTCAACGTGAGCCTGATTTCCCAGAGACCATAACTACCTTTTAGCTAAAATGGTTACAACTTAGGTGTTGTTAATCTAAGAAACTGAAAAACTCGTTAGCAAACTCCTTCGTTGAAAGCGGAGTAACCTTTTACAAATGTTGACAGTTCAATAAAATATCTAGGAAATAAATACAATCGTTGTTGTTTAACTAGCACCAGGGATTTTTTTTATAGCCTTATAGAATGAAGTAGTTGTTGGTATTCATCGCTTGGATGCGCCCTCAAAAAGATCCAAGGCGCCCTCAATGAGATAAATTAAACATTATCCTCATAGTAGCGGCTATACAATGGCTATCGTTCATCCGAAGCACCTCCAATGACATCCAAGGTGCTTCAAGTACTATTCATCGGAGGCGCCTCTAATGACATCCGAGGTGCCGGAGACACTATT